>JAPDEK010000113.1:0-103818 GCA_027569065.1 Aspergillus cavernicola
ACCTCAGTGTTAATCTACTATTCAAATCCTCAGTTACTATTATCGCGACTACTGTTCTCCTCTTTATTAAGTGAATTACACCCTCTCACACTGGTTGCACCCTATTCAAGGTCCAGGACCCTTATAAATTACCTAGAATACTAGCTAGAAACTATAATAAAATAATAATAAAATTAGTATAAATTAGATAAAAAGAGAGAGAGACTTACTATCTGTCAGAGAACACAGTCATTGTCAGCCAATGAACCCACTGCGCCACAGCCTCGGCCGTGATGACAGCAGAGGAACAATGAGCTGGACTGATCATATCAGGTGATATAATACTAAGATGGATTAGGACTACAGTCATAGCTAACATAGTCCCTGACTATGTTAGCTTGGAATACAGGACATAGTTAACATAGTCATGGACTATAATAAATATAATAGATATAGATATATAAGAAATAATCTTTACTATATACTTAGTTCTAGTCTCTGTCTTTAATCTTTGGAAATCAAGCTAGTTACTGTTTAGTAATATCTCTCAAGCTATATAATATCCTCTCTCCTCTTATTTACAGAATATCCCAACAGACCTAGTTTATTAGAAGAACCAGTAATCTTATCTGATAATTAAAGACTCTTAGTCTAAGAGAGAAGAGTATCTACTATCAAGATAGCAGAAACCTAAGCAAGTACTACTACTGCTACTATAAGCACTAAACCTACTAATACTGAGAAAATTATCTAACTAGGTAATACTGTTAACTAACTTTTAAACTAAGTTAATACTCTTTAGAAGTTCAAAGATATCAAGACCTAGAAGACAGAAATATTCAAAGATAAGTATTTAACTTTAAGAAGTTACTTAATCTTAATAGATATACAGATTTATATTAATAATTTAAGTAATATAGATAATACTAACAAGATCCTATTTACAGGAATATATCTTAAAAAAGTAGTATTTAATTAGTTTGAACTCTTCATGCATAACTATAATAAAAATACTAGGCAGAATCAAAAAGATATAACTAATATAATTTTTAATAACTATAAAAGCTTCAAGAAACAAGTTACCAAAGCTTTCAGAGATTCTGACACAGAGAAAACTACTAAATAATAAATATATATATTATACCAGGGACCACAAATAAGTATAGAAGATCTTATATTAAAATTCTACTAAATTATATTAAACCTGAGCTAGGATAACATGGCTTTGTAATTATAGTACTATCAGATTCTGAAGCCTGAAATTAAGAATACTATAATATATATACTAAACAAGCCAGACAATCTAGACAAGATAATTAGCATGGTATCAGGAATTAAGAGCTGCCTTGTTAAGTAATACCAGGAAATAAAATAATAGGATTAATATAAAAAGAATTAAGCCAGAAGACTAGAAAATCCCTGCAGGGACAGAAATAGAGATATAAAAATATAATTAAATATTATATTTAGCTAAAATAA
Source organism: Aspergillus cavernicola (assembly GCA_027569065.1). Classification (NCBI taxonomy): domain Eukaryota; kingdom Fungi; phylum Ascomycota; class Eurotiomycetes; order Eurotiales; family Aspergillaceae; genus Aspergillus; species Aspergillus cavernicola. The sequence goes on from JAPDEK010000113.1 coordinate 1,459, forward strand.
CAAGAACCACAAGAATAGTAAACAAGAATTCAAAGAAAAATATTATAAGTATAACAAGCCAGGATATATAGCACAAGATTATTAATCAAAGCCAAAAACCACTAAACTAATTATCCAGGATATATATATCAGAGCTATCTTTTTAATAGAAGAAACTATTATAAAAGTCTTGCAATATTACAACGATAATCTTGCTACTAAATACCAGCTATCAAAGAAATAAATTAAAAAAATCAAAAATATAATTAGAGAGATTTAAATCTTTATCAGACTTAACTTAAGCAATAATAAAAAAGAAAATTATAAAAAACAACTTCAGAATACATATAATAAATATAATCTGGAAAATAATAAAAAGAAACTACAGAATATTAAGACTATGTTAGATAATACTGAGAAACAAGAAGAATACTTCACAGACTCTAAGAATAGGTTAGCTTAATTATTAAAGACTCAGGAAGATCTACTCTTAACTATAGATAACAAAGATATTCTTCTAGCTAATAAGTCCTACAGACAGCTAGCAGACTAGGATGATTGTGAAATAGTAATAAGTATTAAACCAGCCTGTGAAAGAAACAAAACCCCACTAGATAACATGGATTAGTACAAGTTTAATTCCTGGGATAATAAAGAATCTTGTAGTTGCATGCTAGCAAGAGTAATATATTAGAAGAAATTAGGGAAAATATAGCAAGACTATATTTTAAAATACAAATAATACAGAGACTGGATATTTATAGAATACCTAATATATAGAAAAATATATATTAAAGTAGCAGAAGAACTAGAGAGGATCTCTACCTTGAAAGATACTTATTTCTATAATAAGTATATTAGTCATGTGCAAAACTGCTTATATAACCACTACCCTGTCTTAGAAGAAATTCACCACCAAATTATATACTAGAGTCTGTATTATAATAATACTTGTATATAATATCTCTGAGACAAACAAGTCTACAAATAGTATCCACAGGTACCAAAAGTCCAAGAAAAACTAAATTATAACTGTTCTATAGATAAAGCTAATTACAAATATATATACAAGAACAGAGTATATCTATATTATAATAATCTCAAGCCAGGAGACTGCTGTGTAGAAGAATATTTTAAATATCAAGAAAAGGCCTACAAGACACAGGAAGATTAGGATATATTAATAAATAACAAAGCAGAATATTATAAGAAATATTAATAAGAGATCTAGCTATATATAATTAAGAATATACTCTTAATTATTATAATTATAGAAATTAATAGAAAAGTAGCAAGAATTTTACTAGATTCAGGAGTATTAGAAGAATTTATTAGAGATAAATATATATAACAAGTTAGAATTAACACAAAGCTAACAGGAAATATCAGAAAATCTATAGATTTAATAGTAAAATCCTGTTTAATAGTCCAGAGATATAGACTAACAAGATATAGTTAAATTCTAGATAATACTCAGAAAAAATATAATTCAAGATTATACTAATTCAAGAAGAAATATATAATACTATTATAGAAATAAAGTAGCTGTAATAACAAAATCTAATAATTAATTAGATAGCAGGGGCTGTATAGGTACAGACTTGCTTACTAAAAACAGAACAATAAAACCACAAGATATAACAGATTAAGAGCATAGATAGAGATACAGGGAAACTCTTTACTAATACTAATAAGAAGTAATTAGTGATACTTGTCTTGGATTAACTAAAAAGAATAAAAGAAAATTAAATTACATGACTAGAAAGATCTAAAATATTAGAAGTCTATAAGAAGAAACTTACTAAAGTCAAGGAAAAACTACTAATAAAATATAACAAGTTTATTAAATTATTTGTGAAACTGGACTATTAACTATCACAGTATAATGCCTGCTATAAAGCAAGAATACTACTAGAAAATAAAGAAGTCAAGAGACTACATGTAGGTCAAGCAAAAACAAAAATTAGCTAATAAACTAGTAATAGAGCAGGAATTTGTTAAGAAATTCTTACTTACTAGATATATTCAAGAATCCAGATTAAACATATTATCAATAAACATGTTTATACTGAAAAAAAATAGAACTAAAAGAATAGTTATTAACTATTAACTAATTAATAATCTAACTATGAATAATATTAACAAAGTATTATATATAGAATAGAAACAAGATCTATTACAAGAAGCCAAGATTATAACTATCTTTGATATCTTATAGAATTACTTTAACCTATAGATATTTAAAGAAGATATAGAGAAAACTATATTTCTTATAGACTTGGGATTATATAAATAGGTTGTTGTATCTATAGAACTAAAGTAATTACTAGCTAAATTTTCAAGATACATGACTTATATACTAAGAAAGTATCTGAACAAAACAGTTGCTGTTTACTTTAATAATATGATTATTTACTTAAAAATCCTAGATAAACACAAAGGACATGTGAGAGAGGTCATGATAATATTAATAGATACCAGTCTGATAATAAATATTAATAAATGGAAGTTTAATATAATAAAAATTGATTATCTTGGGATAGTCTACATGCTAAAGAGATGGGAAATCTTGCAAGAGAAAGTTAACAATATAACAGCATGGCTAGTGCTAACTGACAAGAAGGGAGTTCAAGGATTCCTCGGAATCTCTGGATATATATAGAAATATATATTTGCATACTTATAAACAGTATAACTAATAACAAAACTACTCTGAGGTAACAAACTATTTATATAGAATAAGAAATAACAAAAAATATTTAAATAAATCAAAAAGAATATTAAGAAGACACTGATTCTCATGTCTAATAATCCAAAGTTATAGAAATATATAAAAAGTAATATATCTAGAGAAGTACCCAGGTTAGTACTTAAGTAAATAGATAAAAATAGAAAATTAAAACTTATTTCTTCTATTTGTAAAAGCTCACAAATACTGAATAAAACTATAATATATATAATTAAGAAATAATTATAATTATTAAAGAATTTAAGTATTAAAAATATTATCTCCAGGAAATAATTTATAAAATAATTATTTAAATAGACTATAAGAATTTAATATACTTTACAAGTACTAAGAAGCTTAGTAGATAACAAGTATAATAGGCTCAGAATCTATCAAGATTCAAGTTTAGAATTAAGTATATTAAAAAAAAAATATTACTACTAATATATTAAGCAGAAGACTAGACTATATAATAGATATTAGAAATCCAGAAATAAATATATTTTGATAAGATAAAGATAGATTATAATATAATCAAGATACTATACTTGCTATTATAATTATAATTAATAACTATAAATTTTATATTAGACTTAAAAAAAATAACTAGAGAATATAATATTATAATTATAGATAATAAACATAAATTATCTTAAATAGAAGAATAGATTAACTATATAGCATGGCTTAATTATAGTATCTTAGATAATAGTTAAGAAAATAATTAGATAGTATTATAACCTGCCATCAGAAAGACACCAAGAAGTAGAAAGAATAATTAAGAAGATCTAATAATCTTATTACTTTGTAAGAATATATAATCAAGTATAAGACTATATTAGAGAATACAAGGATTATAATTAGAACAAGCTATCTTAATATTAACTATTTAGAAAAATACAAATACCAGAAATACTAATAAAACTATAAGAAAGTATAATAATAGACTTCATCCAAGGATTACTATTATCAAAGAATCCTATTACTAGGATTATCTATACAGACATAGTTATAATAGTTAATAAGCTTATAAAATATACTATTATATAATTAACTACAAAGAATATTACTACTAAGTAACTAGTATTATTATTATTACAAGAAGTATTTATATAAACTAGACTACTAAAATAGATTACAAGTAATTAAGACAAGCTATTTATATTAAAATTCTGGAAAATACTAATAAAAGTATATAGTATAGTATTAAACCTGTTAACTACTAACTACCAGCAGACAGATAGATAGATAGAAAGAATAATTTAGTTAATTAAATAATATTTACAATACTATCTTGATTAGAACCAAGATAATTAGATTTATCTATTACTAATAGTATAGTTTGCTATAAATAATATAAGAAATACTATAACAGGCATAATATCTTATTTTATAAATCTTGAATAAAATCTAAGATTAAACTAGAAGATTTTTCTAGCTAAAAAATAATTAGAAATAGTACTAGTACAAGTTTTAGATTTAGATATATTATACTAGACTATTTTAAAAGATAATAGATAGATAGAAATTTTTTTTTTTTTTACTATAACAAGAAATATAAGAACATGTCTTTTAAAAAAAAAAAGAGAGAGAGTTTATCTACTATAATAAATCAAGAAATAGAAAAACTTTAATATTAAGAGTAAATAATCAAGTAATAAACTAGATACTATAAAATATAAACTATTCAGAATTAACAAGAAACTTGCTAATAATAACTACTAATTAAAGCTATCTTCAAGAATACAAGTTTATCTAATATTTTATATCTTATTACTTGAGCTAACACTAAACAAGAAAAATACTAATAATAAAGTAAATAATACTAATAATAAATATAAAGTTAAAGAAATCCTGAGCTGCAAGTCAGAAGAAGACCAGATTTACTATTTTATTAAATAGATTAGTTATACAAGAATAACTTATGAGAACTAGTTAGGAATCTTAACTATTCTAAGAAAATTCAGGAATTTCTACAAGAAACTAGTCAAGAAGATTCTGATTAAAAGTTAAAATATTAAGTACTAAAGAGAAAAAGACTGTAGTAATATAGATTAGAGAAAAAGAAGAAATAGCTAGCAAAGTCTTATCAAGCTTTGCCTGTTATTTATCTAATTTTTTTTATTTTCTTTTATCTTTTTCTAACTTTTTAAGCTTTTTAATTTCTTTTATATTATAAGAGATAAAATCTCCTGTATATTTTTACAGAAGATTATCTTATTTCTTTAAATAATTAAGACAAGCTATAAAAGCTGTAACTTCCTCATGAGCCTTGCTCTCTTGATTATAAATTTTGCTTTGAATATTTACAAGATACTACTAACCTGCCTGAATATACTTCTTATATCTTGACAAGCCTTCAAGTCTGATATACAGCTTCTTAAGATAGAAATAATAGATACAAGAAATAATTATCAAGAAACTATTCTTTTTAAATTAATAATTTAGTTTATCTTTATTAATACTAGATTTAGATAATATTATAAGTTAGTACTAGCATATTAAGAAAAAAAGTAAGTTAGAAAATATTATTACTTACTAGAGAGATACTACTTATTATATCTTTGGGAACAAAAATCTTAGAAAAAGAGATTATCAGAGAATATAGTTATTATTAGCTAATAAATCTACTATGCCATAGCCTTGGCTGTGATAATAGCAGAGAAATAATAAGCTAGACTAATTATATCAGGTAATATAATACTAAGATAGATTAGGACTATAGTTATAGCTAATATAGTCAGGGACTATAATAGCTTAGAATAGAGGGTATAGTTAATATAGTCATGGACTATAATAAATATAATAGATACAGATATATAAGAAACAATCTTTACCATGTACTTAGTTCTAGTCTCTGTTTTTAATCTTTAGAAATCAAGCTAGTTACTGTTTAGCAATATCTCTCAAGCTATTTCCACTATTAATATTATTAGACTATAATATTCTCTCCCCTCTTATTTGCAGAATATCCCAACAGACCTAGTTTATTAGAAGAACCAGTGACCTTATCTGACACTATGTTATAAATAATATTATTACAAGAATAGTAAGTACAGAGAATTAATATCTAAATATTAAACTTATAAACTATCTTAAAGCTCTAATTACTAGTAAGATTATATTTCTTAACTATAGAATAAAAATACTTTGTATAAAAAAGAACAGAGGGCTATATAATAATAATATTTAGAAAATAGTTATAAAATATAATAGAATTAAGAAAGAAATAGAAGATATAAAAAAAAGTAAATAAAAAATATAAGAAAAATAAAAAGTAAGAAAATAATAGCAAAAATTTTTTGGAAGAAAAATAATATAATATATAAATAAACTAAATAAATACTAAAATAAAGCAAGAAAAGAACCTAAGTAAATATACTTATAATAACAAGATTTTAGTCACAAGTTATAATATAAAAGTAAACAAAGTATTATACTAACTATAACTTGATAATTCTCTATAATCTCTTGTATTAACAAGAGTAACTCTCTTTACTTATACTATAGATTAATAATAAAATTCTTCAAGTATAATATTCTTAAATATTAATACAGCTCTTTTATATTATACTAATCAGGATAATTAGTTTATAAATCCAGGAATAAATTATAATAGATTTAGTAATAGAATAATTTTAATTCTATTTTATATTATTAACTAATTCTAAGACTCTTATTTTTTTATTCAAATAATATCTAGTAATATCAAGTATTAATTAATATTACTACTTAGATTATATATAAGTAGATTATTCTTATTAGTTAGGATTACCTGTTTTTTAGAAAGAGCAAGCTTTAGTTCTTTTATATCTATAATTAAAGAAACAATTCTATTAAGTGACCCTTACTTAGCCAATACAGATATGATCTGTTTTTGAATATCAACCTCTGACAAGAATAAATAATAAATTTTAAGTAATTTCTACATATTTTTCTAGCTCTATTATTAAGAAAAACTTTTTTATAATAAAAAAAATTATTTATTTTATATAAATTTAAAGAAATCTTAGAACTTAAAAAAATAAAAAATAAAAATAAAAAAAATTAGAGAAATAGCAGGTAGAACTTAATAAGATTTTTCTAGCTATATCTTCTTTTTTTCTAATTTATATTATTATATTCTTTTTTTAATACTTGATATTTTAATTTTTAATTAGAATATTCTTGACTATTTTTTTATATAAATTACTAAATCTTCTTAAAATAGTTAAGATTCTTAACTAGCTTCTATAAATTATTTTCATATAAGTGACTAATTTGTTTAATAAAATAATAAATCTAGTATTTTTCTAACTTATAGCTCAGGATTTTTTTAATTTTATATTTATTATTAGTATTAGTTTTTTTATTACTAGTATAAAATTGTATTAGAGAATACAAGAATTATAGTTAAAACAAGCTATTGTAATATTAACTATTTAGAAATATATAAATACTAGAAACTCTAATAAAACTATAAGAAAGTATATTATTATTATATAAATTATTCTTGATTTAGATCTGAAAATTTACTTTATAGTTATATAGTACTTTAAATAGTAAAATTCTTATAAAAATTCTTATTATATTATTATAAATAAATTATACTATTAGTAACAAGTTAGACTAATTTATTTATTATTTATTAATAAAAATATTAGAGATAATATTATATTAGCTAGTTTATTCTTTCTATTTAGCTATTAGTTTATAAATAATATACTATTAATAAATATAGTTTAATATAACTATAATATAATAGTTTTCTCTAAAAATTACTAGTAAATAATAATTCCCTATTAGATATAATACTCTTGGGAGAGCTATATTAAAGTTTAATTTTATTATAAAATAGCTTAGCTAATTCAGGGGCTATTATTATAAATAATATAGAAAAAAAATATACTATTTTGTAAATCTATCTATTATAACTAGAATAGTATTAACTAATTATTTTTAATAGTAAATCTATAGAGAGACCTGTAATAAAATTCATGCTTAGTTCTTGAAAAAAGTCTTATAGAAATAGATAATAAAACAAGCTTGCTATAAGCCTGATATTATAAGACTATAAATCTATTATAGATTATATAATTATTTATATATTCTAAGATATATTATTATATAAAGTTCTAGTAAATTTTATATTTTACTAGTTTTTTAGTTCTATTTTAACTAAAATATTCTGCTAGAGATTTATTATAATATATCTTAATAATTTTTTAATATAGATCTTGATTAGATAGAATAAAAAAATATTTATTAAAATAGAGTAAACTATTTTTTAAACTCTTATTTTTTTAATAAAACTATTTTATATTAGTATTAGATTTCTAGATTCTGGTTTTAATTTTTTTATAATTAGATTTTTTAATAGAGATTTTACTTTATTATATATATTCTCTATTACACAGACTATATTAATCTTATATTTAGATAGTTTTTAATTATATCTAAGATCTTGTTATATAGCCTAGTTAGCTATATTAGTACTAGTTTATTTATAATATAAACTTAACAAAGTAGAGATATTAAGTCCCAAGATCTCTTAGTTAGATATCTTGCTTGACTTAAACTAGGATTTATTTTAGACTAGATTTTTAATTTTTAATAATTTAATTACTATAATTTAGTCCTGAATTAGTAATAATAATTAGGCTTTTAGAGTCTTTTCAAAGACTTTTTTATAATATCAAGAGAGTCTATCTACTGGGTTAGTTTTCTTTTTGTAATATTTAATTATAAAATTATATAAAATTAAAAATAAATACTATCATACTTGTCTTTTATTTAGATAAGATTATTTTATAAAAGATTATAAGTTAAAGTAGTTAGATAAGATCTTAATTATATAGAAATATTTTTCAAGATAATATTACTAATATTTAAATAAATAAATAATAGTAAATAACTCTTAATCTAGTATAAAATAATTTACTTAAGATTCTGTAAACTTTTTTAACTAGAAAGTAATAAGATAATAAATTCTCTTTTTATTAGATTAAGAGTATATTCTAGCTATTTCTCTTTTACTTGTATCTATTTTAATATAGTATAATTTTAATAAATTAAAGTATTATAATAAAAAATCTAATTAAAAGACTTTAAGAAGATATTAAAAAATACTTATTCTTCTTAATTATACTAGTTAAGCATCCCTGCTTTTCTTTTATATATACTATTTTTTAGTAGATTTATAAATACAAGAGTAATATAAGAATAATTAAAAATAAAATATTAGTAGAAATTATAGAAGTCTAGAAATATTTATAGATTATAATAACTCTTAGGTTTTAGCTATAAAGCAATAGCTTCTACTCTTTTTAGATTTATTAATATATCTTTTATTAAGATAATATAGTCTAGAAATTTAATCTCCTGTTAGTAGAATTAATATTTACTTGGTTTTATATATAAATTAGTATTTCTTAGATATTTTAATATCTTAATAATATAGTTAGTGTTTTATAATATATTCTTAATCTTAAAAGCAAAGTAGCTATTATAGTCAAAGACAAGTAATCATGCTATTATTACTATTAAAGAAAGTGTAATTCTATATAAACTCATTTACCCCCTCTCTATTACAGAATTAGAGATATTATATATATATCTAGATAATAATATTATCTGTAAATAAATCTAACTATCTAAAAGTCTAGCAGGAGCCCTAATTCTCTTTATATCTAAAAATAATAGAGAGTTATGATTATATATTAACTATCAAGATCTAAATAAAGTTATAGTTATAGTAAAAAATTATTACTCTTTACTATTAATTTCTAAAATCTTGGGTTAATTATCAGGAGTCTAATATTTCTTAAAATTAGATCTACAAGAGATATTATAGAATCCAAGTAAAAAAAGAAGACTAATAGAAAATAGTATTTTAATACTAATATAGATACTACAATACTCTTTAGCTTAACTAATATACCTGTAATATTCCAAAACTATATTTATACTATAGTTTATAATATACTGGATATATTCTATATAGTATATCTAGATAATATTATTATTTTCTTTATATTAAAAAACAAATATACTTTAAATTTAGATAGGATTTAATCTATATTTAATTTATCTTAGTTATTTTTCTTTTTTTCTAGTAACTATAGTTCTTTAGATAGTCTTATAATAGTAAATATATACTTAATTATAATAGACTTTTATAAACTAATAGCTTTTTAGAATCTTAAATTTTTTAGTTTAGAATTATTATTAATAGAATTCTAGAACAAGTTAAATATATAAATTATATAAAATTATTATTATAAGAAGAATAGGACTTTCTTTTAATAATAAATTTTAAAATAGAATTATAATATATAGTTTTATAGTAGACTTCTTACTCTCTCTTAAATCTATAAATATAATAGAAATTTTCTAGACTTCTTTAGTTTTGATTAGTCAAGAATTAATAGTATAAATAATAGATATAGTAAGTTTTGCTTGCTTAAAGTAATATTCTTAAATAAACTTATAGCTAATATAGTTAATCTTAGTATAACTATCTAGATTAGTATAAGTTTTGAATTTATTTTATATATAAATAGAGATTATAAAATACTTTATAGTCTTTATAGTAGAGAATTAAGTTAAAAATATAAAATTTACTCTAACTTATTTTTTTAAGTAAATTATTTCTAAATTACTAGTATTATTATATTATTTATACTATTCTACTTGAGTTAATTAAACTAAGATAGCTTTAGATTTTAGATATTAGTTTATAAAATACTCATAGACTATTATAATTATAGTATATTCTAGTTCTATTATTTATATCTTTAATATTTTATTTTTAAGTCTTACTCTTTTTAGTATAATACTAGTTATTTTTCTAGTTTTAGAATATAAATTAAAAATTATTAGTTTTTTGTTATTTAAATTTTTCTATTAGATTCTAATATTATATTATAATAGTAATTATTTTATCTTATATTTCTAGTAGATCTAGAGTATATTTTTCTATATTTTGTTATAGATTAGATTATAGTTTTAAAAAATAGATTAAAGTATATTCTTTTTCTCTAATCTTAGGGAAATATCTCTCTAATATATCTAAATAAGCATAAAACTCTTGTAAATCTTGAGTATTTTACTATTAAGCTTATTTCTTTTAGATTATGATATTAGCTTATAGAGTAGTAGTATTTTAAATAAGAGTAATAGTCTATTCTATAAAATTAGACTATATTTTATATTAATTATCTCTATTATTTAATTATTTTTTATTATTATATTAATTTTATCTCTGCTAGTATATATAATTAATATTACTAAGACTATATATAATTTTTATACTATCTAATTTATATTTTTTTTTTTTTTTTTTTTAAAATTTTGTTTTATATTAGCTAACTATTTATTATATTATTATAAATTAAATTTAAGAGTAAACTCTGGAATATTCTTAATTTTAATTTCTAAATAGTTTTCTAATAATAAAAAAAAGCAGAGGTATTTTCTCTTTAATCTTAATTTATATTTAATATCTTGACTATATTTTTCTATTTCTTTTTGAAATTCTGTAATTATTTTTTTTGTATATTTCTTAACTTAATTAATTATTTTTTCTTTTTAACTAATTCTTCCAGAGTAAGTATTATAGAATATTTTTCTATTTATTTTCCAGAGTTAACTTGGATATCTGTATTATCAAAAGAAATTTACTCTTGTTCTATAGTTAGAGAAGAAGTAGATAGTATAATTTCTCTTAGATAGCTAAAGAGAATCTTTAGGATATCAGAGATTAAGATTATATCTATATTAGCTAAGTAAGGGTTACTTAATATAATTATTTCTTTGATTATAGATATAAAAGAACTAAAGCTTGCTCCTTCTAAAAAACAGATAATTCTAACTAATAATAATAATCTACTTACACGCGATCTAAGTAGTAATATTAATTAATACTTGATATTACTAGGTATTATTAGAATAAGAAAATAAGAGTCTTGGGATTGGTCAACAATACAAAACAGAATCAAAATTGGTCTGTCACCAAATCCATCACAAGTATTAGATAGTCTGATATATACAAGCAAGTAAACTATATATATAATCAAGAAATCTATATATTAGATTAAGAGAACTATAGATATAGATATATAAAAAATAATTTTTACTTCTATAATTAGTTATAGTCTCTGTTTTTAATATTTAGAATACTAAGCTAGTTACTATTTAGTAATATCTCCAAGCTGTTTCTATATTAATATTATTAGACTATAATATTCTTCCTCCCTCTTATTCGCAGAATATCCCAACAGACCTAGTTTATTGGAAGAACCAGTTGTGACGGCACTGTAAAACCTACCTCTATATAAAGTGAGAACAGTTCAAGGACTTTGTCCTTGAATACTAGTCTTTTGCTCCTGGCGCAGCGGTTATCTCTTTTGAATGTTCCCAAAGGAGCAGGCCGTGACACCAGTGACCTTATCTGACAATCATGTTGATAACTTGATATGTAATCTGTCGGGTTATCCTGTGGATAGAAATATTCGGAGTACTGACATGATCACATATATATTTACAAATAATACAGGTATATTTTTTATATTAGAAGAATAATGTGTTAGCTGCATAAAGATCACATGATAGACCATAAGTAGATAAATAAGCAAGATTTATGCTAGTGCGGATATGTCGCAGCCTAGTCCTAGTATTATAGCCTGACTATGTTTGTTCCGAAGCATTGTTCCTCTGCTGTTGTCACAGCCGAGGCTGCGGTGCAGTAGATCCATTGACTGACAATGTCCGTGTTCTCTGACAGTTGCCTTTGGATAGGGGGCGTGGTTTCTCCGCGTTCTGACCCACAATGGCCAGAATTCTGAACCACGCCGAGCTATGAGCCCGGTCAAGTGACCTGGTACTCCAGCTAGATTGATAGGATCAGACCTTCATCATTTGATAATTCAGGTGTATGAATACTAGCCTAAACGCCTGCTCAGACACTCCATATTTTTCAATAGTAGAATAAAACCAGTACTTGGCTGTATGGTAATCATGCTCGGGAGTGGAAAATGGTTAACCCAACAAACTAGCTTGGCGCTGGCGGTCTAGTAGGCGGCAAAATTGCCGCGCTGCATGGACTGCAATACACGATTTGAATAGTCTGCTTGAACACCATTTATTCGCCAACCTGCACCGTTTTATCAAATATCATACAGTCGCAACGAATGGTGATATATTATAGCCCCCATATCAGAGTAGTACGCACATGCCCACATCACCAAGGTTGTTAAGTCCGCGTCTACCCAACGAGTCCGAAAGTCGCGATGAAGTCGAGCAAAAACCAGCTCAGAAGGGCACGAAAAAAGGCCTTGAAGTCTCAGGTACGCTTTGCATCTCTGACATGGTTGGAAAAACTGACGTTCGTGTTCTCAAAGAGTAACGAACTAGCCCACGACGCGTCCAGTAAGCAACACGGAGCACTATCGACATCGTCGGAGACCAACGGCGTCGATGCAGAAACCGTCGTCTCCCTTGAACCTGATGATCCCTTATGGCAGATTTACAAGGAAATCGCCACTAGGTTTGATGAGGCTGAAGATATTAAGTTGCCAGCAGCCGAATCGCAGAAACCGGAGGTCTACTTCGATGACGACGCCGAAATTCCGGAAGAAGAGGATGACCAAGTCCCCCATCTATCAAAGCGCAAGCGCAAGGAATTGAATAAACTATCTGTTGCTGAACTTAAGGCAATGGTCCGGAAACCTGAACTGGTCGAATGGACAGATACCTCTGCTCCCGACCCTCGACTTCTTGTTCACATAAAGGCTCATCGAAATGTCGTCCCAGTACCTTCCCACTGGTCTCTCAAGCGAGAATATCTCTCGTCCAAGCGAGGGATTGAGAAGCCACCATTTTCTTTGCCCAAGTTCATTCAAGAAACGGGAATTTCAGAAATGCGCGATGCTGCTCTAGAAAAACAAGAGCAAGCAACGCTTAAGCAGAAACAACGAGAGAGAGTGCAACCAAAAATGGGGCGATTGGATATCGATTACCAGAAGCTATACGAGGCCTTCTTTCGCTTTCAGACCAAACCGGAGTTGACCCGATATGGCGAAGTTTACTATGAAGGAAAGGAGTTTGAGACCAACCAGCGTCATCTGCGCCCGGGAGAGATCAGCTCCGAGCTGAAGGAGGCTCTCAATATGCCCCCTGGTGCCCCTCACCCGTGGTTGATAAACCAACAACGATATGGACCGCCACCTTCTTACCCAGCCCTCAAGATCCCAGGTCTCAATGCCCCCCCGCCCCCAGGTGCCATGTGGGGTTACCACCCCGGTGGCTATGGAAAGCCTCCCGTTGATGAGCACAATCGACCACTCTATGGAGGCGATATTTTTGGTGTCTTACAACCCCAGCAAACTGTGCAACAGGGTGAACCAGTTGAACGGGATCTCTGGGGAGAATTACAGGAGCCAGAAATATCCGACGAGGAGAGTGAAGATGAGGAAGGTGAAGAAATAGACGATGAAGATATGGATGGCCTACAGACTCCCAGCGGACTTGAGACCCCGAGTGGTTTGGTATCAGCGGTCCCGTCAGAGCTAACTGGCATAGAAAATGTGTCAGGGGAGTTTGATGTACGCAAACATTATCATGGAACTCAGACCGAGGAGTCCACCGGCCACCGAAGTGCCTTTCACGTCATACCCGAACGGCAAACACAGGTACAGGGCTTTTTCGGTGGTGACAGGATATACGACTTGCGCCCGCCTCCCGAGAACCTGCCCGTCCTCGGCGCTGAAGATCAGAATCGGAAGCGCAAGAAGCCTGGGGATGTTGATGTATCCGTAGATCCAGATGAGATGCAAGGTGGTGATGGAATCAACAGGGACAACCTTCAGAAACTGTACGAATCGCAGAGGCAGCAGGAAAACAACCCAAATTGGGAATTCCAGGAAGATCTTAGCGATATGATTGCCCATGAAAGTCGAAAGAGACTCAGACCCGAAAAACGGACCAAGCACTAAAGGGCGATTTGGCCATGTGCCACATTCATGTAATATATGACTACTGCCCATCTATCAGACCAGTTTGGTGACATCAACCCTTCAGGGGAACGAAGCTTTTTGCCGCAGCCTCATTTATGTGTTTGCCTGTAAGATAATCTGTGAATGGATCAAGATCGACCCTTGACTTTTACTAGCAGTTGATGCCACCATGATGTTTTCATGAAGTTCTCATCTTCCAACAGAACCACGAATAGATTATAGGTACCCTCCCTGGTGTTCCTCTGTTTTTATAACACTCCAAGTTTACGTGGTTTTCGCGCCTCCACTGGCTACTGCGAGGGCTTTGTACATGAATAAAAAAAAACTCAACATGGCGGAGTGCCTACGCAGCCTCCTAAAATGAGCCATTGTCAGGGTTTAAAGGCAGGGAAATATACTTGGAAGGATATCCAGGCGTTTGTCCTTTGCCGACAAAACTTAGATGCAAGGTTTGACGAGGTATGTAGTAGTAGTAGTAGTAGTAGTAATCTGGACCGTGGATGGGTTACTTACATGGATACAGGCCGGAGTACATATAACTACTCCGGAGTAGGACAGGCCGCTGGCGTGTGCATTGGTAGTTAATTCTGTCTTTTCAATTGATTGATCGAGGAAGATTCTCACTGGGTAGGCATTCTTAGCCGCCGAGTTGCAACCTTGGAGGTCCCGGGATGGAATCCGAGTTGATTCATCTGACCACTTAGGTTCTCGAATCCACCGGGTGGCCTGTTAATAACTAGGTAGATTAAGCCATCACCCCCCCCTTCATATCAATGACTCTTATCATCCACGACTTTCAGCCCAACCATTCAAGCGACCGTTCAATCGACTGCAGCCATTGGTGGGCTCGCAATTCAACTAAGACGAGTCCCCTCAATCGGGCGCTCAGACAGCCAACCGTAACTTTTCTATAATTATGCCTGAGTCTGAATTGTTGATGGAGCGAATGATCCCCCCGCCCCCTTCCCGTGACAATTGTCGTCATGTGGTAGATCAGAGTCCACCACCTTTGAGTCTGCGATCACACGCTGTTCCCCTGTTGGGCTTAAGAGCCGGCAGGATATAAGAGGAAGCACACCCCCTCCCTTCCCCTAAATTGAACGAACGTTGGTCATCAGGCTCTCTCTATCTGCAATTGGTATCGCGTGAATGAGATTGGCATGTGTGGTTGCTTCTATAGCCACGCGCCGAAACCCCGCAGTCTCGTGAACATCCATCTGATTCTGTACAATAACAATCCATAGAACCTCAGCCCCATCCATCACATCAGCAACGCATTGACTCATAGCCCAATTCTCTTGAGTCTGCGCCTTCCCAGGAACGCCTTGATTCATACTTTCTCTTACTTCCATGGTTGTACTCTTACTTTCCAGGCTGCAACTTCGCCCGAATATATAAGTTTCGTCCTCCTAGGCTCCCGCTGCTGTGACCCTTATCGCCGAGACTAGGTCATAGTCATACTTCTTGCTGCCTGTCGCCACAGGACAAAGAGGCCGCCCTGACAAATCACCCTCACGACTACTACTTGCTCAGTATTGCTAAACTCCATTCATTCCATTGACTTCTATAAACATCACTCCATCGCCCTTTCCACCATCACTTCTACCTAGCCTTCTTATATATCCAGAACATCACCAGATATTAATTATCTTGGATCCATTTCCCACTACATCTCCCCATTTCATAAACACGCTGCCCAAGCCGCAGCCAGACCCGGCTTTCTGTGATATGACAACCCTTTCTGCAGCCTCATCGTTGGCACCAAGTGACAAACCCAACATGGGTCGTCTACCCACAGTGTCTAGCCTCATGTCTCCCCCAGAGCCTAAACACCCCGACTCTTTTGATCCCTCATTTCCACCTCACAAGATGTCGCAGGACCCTTCCCATTCCCATGAGATGAAACTCGCTCCTATTTCAGTTGACCGAAAGCGAACACATTCAGAGATGAATTTACCATCACCGCCCGTCACCCCGTATACTGGGAATAAGAAATGCAAGTCAGACGCTTCGGAGCAACAGGATGGAGATGGATCCGTTGGCTCATCTAGGGACCCTGTCCTTTTCCCAAGCCACGAATCCATCTCTGAAATCGCCACTGATGAACCGCTATTCGCCCCCATGCTGCCACCATCCGCCGAGGCGATGATGGAACAGCACATTAATTCCCACATGGCATTGTTCGAGAATAAACTCAATAAACCAACGCGCGATGAATATCGTCTGGCGCTTTCTTGTGTGCCGATCGTATCAACTCAGTACAATCGCGACCCTGGAGCGTGGGCCAGAGAAGAAAGACAGATTTTAGTTCGTCAGTTGCATATGATGAATCGACATCGCCCCCAAGTTTCAGATGGCAGATTAAAAAAAATCGCGCCAGCGCCAACAAAAAGGGTGGTTCCTGCTCAATCCCGTGTGCAGCGGACGCCCAGAGTAAAGCGCACACCCAAGTCCACTCCGAAGCAGAAGGCTCTGGATTCGTTTGATATACATACACCGAATTCCAAGTCATCTCGTGCCATCGGCACAAGTAGGGATGACACAGATTTTAACTCCATCAAGGATTACTCGCCTTCCCTAGAGATCCTTGGCGGCAATGCGAAAGCGTTAAAGGCAGATTGGAAGGGCCAGATGTTAGACCTCAGTAATGATCCGGAGCGACATCTGTTGAGCTCGGCTGAGCTCAACCTAGCTGCTACCTTGAGGCTATCCTGTGCAACCTACCTCTGCAGCAAGCGCCGCATTTTCGAGGCCCGCGTCAGAGCGTTGAAAGTTGGCAAGGAGTTCCGCAAGACAGATGCTCAACAGGCTTGCAAAATTGATGTTAATAAAGCAAGCAAGCTCTGGACAGCTTATGAACGAGTTGGTCTATTTAGTCCAGAATACTTTCGACAGTATCTCTTATGATGAGATACCATGTCATACCGCAGCTGCTCCAATACCCCCGCAAGGCTCCCGACTTCCTTTTTGTTTGATTGGCTAGCGACTTTGCTTTTTGCTCAATCACAGAGTTGGCATAATGTGCTTCATCCCTACTTCTATTTCCCATTATTGCATATCACAGCATACAGGTTTAGTTTTGTTGCTTTTCATTGCATAGTTGGCTTGGCTTGCGATAGGCGATTGGGTTCAATTTGGGTATCTTGTTACTTTTGCTTGGGTGGTATCCCACAGGCGTTTGGGTTTCCGGAAACTGTAGTCTTTGAGAGACTGATCAGCCTTGAATCCGAGTTGATTCAATTTTGCTTTTTGATATAGGATAAACTTAGTCTGGACTTGCGCGAAATGTGCGTCAAATTCATGTTGCTAGTATTGGAGATGATCAGTCAATCACAATTGCTTTCTGTTTCCTGTATATTTCCAACTGTTCCGACTCGAGTAGCGGCAAGTGGAACTTCTCCTACTGCAGGTGCGTCTGGTCCTGCGGGACCGTCAACTTATGTAAGGATTCTCCTCTTTTCGAGGTAATTATTACCACGTAGTAGTAGTGGTCCGCTTACCTATTTGTCAACTTAATGATTCCATGCTACGGAGTACTGTGGTAGAATCTAAAACAAGGCATTTTGTTTTAATCTTGTAATTGGTGCCATTGTGAATTGGTAAAACCTAGGTTCGTTCCGGGTTCAAGCTGTTCTTCATCGATAACAAAGAGCTGACGCCGCTAATGGGGGCGAAGCCCACCAAGTACGCAGCCGTCGCTATCCGCGCCACCACGTTTCTTGCGTCGACCTTTCTATTGCAACCACGCTCTTGATCATCTGTTACTCCTACTTTGCTTTATGGATAGGGATCTCTGAGTAGCCATGTCTCATTCACAAGCAAACAACACCGAGTCTCTAAGTGAGCAAGAGCATAGGGGGGATGCTGACACTGACAAGAAACCTAAAAACAAAAGACCAGCAAGTGAGAGCTTTCCACCGTCAACTTGATTCCAACAATACTCATAAGGATCGCAGATACTGCCTTTCGGCAACAACGTCTAAAGGCCTGGCAGTGCGTCTCCAAGGGAACCATAGGGTGTATATCAAGTATAGTCAGGAGCTAATAGGACTCAGGCCGATCTTGACCCCCAAGAGTGTCTTGCCTCTTTTCTTTGTTATTGGGGTCATATTTGCCCCTCTCGGTGGTCTGCTATTATGGGCGAGCTCAACAGTATGATCCGAACGACTGTCTATGTTAATCCGGCTTCTAACATCACCCTTCTCTTTATAGGTCCAAGAACTAGTTATAGACTATTCGGATTGCAAAGACGTCACGAGTGCAGGATCGATTCCGGATGATAAATTCAAATATTCATTCAAATCCTCCTATGACCAACGACCCTCCTGGCAACGCGTTACGTACGATACTGAAAATGACCTTTGCCGATTAATGTTTGACCTTCCAGACACCATCGGACCGCCGGTCTTCATGTACTACCGCCTCACCAACTTTTACCAGAATCATCGAAGATACGTGAAGTCTCTTGATATTGACCAACTGAAAGGAAAGGCTGTCAACAATGACACAATCGATGGCGGCTCTTGTGATCCTCTTCAACTCGATGATAATAAGAAAGCGTATTATCCGTGTGGCCTCATCGCCAACTCTATGTTCAATGATACGATATATAGTCCCGTGCTGATGAATGACCCTGACGGCATTGCCGAGCCATACAATATGACCAAGAAAGGTATTGCCTGGGCCAGTGACAAAGAACTTATCAAGAAAACCAAATATGAGCCCGGTGCAGTTGTGCCT
The DNA here is from genome assembly GCA_027569065.1 of Aspergillus cavernicola. Lineage (NCBI taxonomy): Eukaryota > Fungi > Ascomycota > Eurotiomycetes > Eurotiales > Aspergillaceae > Aspergillus > Aspergillus cavernicola. The sequence goes on from JAPDEK010000113.1 coordinate 20,899, forward strand.
CCGCCAAATTGGCAGCAGCGCTATTCATACGATACCGAAATCCCTGACCTGCACGAAGATGAGGATTTCATGGTGTGGATGCGAACGGCTGCCCTACCTACCTTCAGCAAGCTATCGCGGAGAAATGACTCCAACGCCATGTCAAAGGGCCGCTATCAATTGGACATTAGAGATCGTATGTTAAGAGCAACCGAGTTGTTTCCCTTCCATACTGACGTTTCCCCAGCTTTCCCAGTTATCGAATATGGTGGTACCAAATCCATCATAATCACCACACGAACTGTGCTTGGAGGTCAAAATCCGTTCATGGGAATCGCCTATGTTGTTGTTGGAGGTGTTTGTGTCCTGCTTGGAGCGCTCTTCACAGTTGCACACCTAGTCCGGCCAAGGTAAAAGTTTCTCCCTCTACCTGTGATCATCAACTGACATTGTCTAGAAAACTGGGTGATCATACATATTTAACATGGAACAATGAACAGGAACCAACCGCCACCGCAACAGGGCGAGATGATAGATAGAGTTGGAGTTCCTACTAAACTGTTGTTATCTTGTGTTTTCCAATTTCCCTACTTTCTGCTCGGTACTGTATACTAATAACGTTTTCAAGTATGATACTTTTGATCGGATGGTACCTCGGGACCATCCCAGTTTGCTTAAATTGGCAGATGAACACTTTGAACTTTGAGGCGTCTTTTGGTGAAGTGTTAGCGCATGTGATCAATTGATTTAAGCATTCCTGTCTGTTACTTCGCGTGGCCTTCTAGTTGTTCACTTGCCGAACGAGCCCCTTTCTCATGCCTCGCGGCCTCTACATCCCTTGCTGTCTCATTCCTGAACACCCTCCAGAATCCTGCAATTCCAACGTATGGACAAGGTTGCATACCATTCCACGTAACTGTTAGCGATGTTCGCTCGCTTTTAATGCTCATTAAATCTCTTTGGTAAGATCTCGCATGCCCCGGCGTTCGAACGACATGCTTCGACTCTTGCAACTCAAGGTTTTCTTGGTCTTTGTGATAACCAGTGTTCAGCAGGCATGTCTCGCCATCCCCTACCGGGGTCGAGGTGTCTGTGCCACAGAAGCCCCAGATGAATTTCTGAAAGCAGAATTCAAACGAATGAGGGTTTCAGACAACGGTGCTGCTGTCGACCAGGAAAGTCGAAAGGCGATAGAACCAATTGAAATAGAGACCTGGTTCCACGTCGTGAGCAGCAAAGCGAGTGGTGATGTAGTGCCGGACGGAATGATTGCTACTCAGGTCAGCCCTGATACTGTATCATACCCAGCACGTTATCTGACCATACCAAGCTATCCTACCTCCAGAATGCATACCAAAACGCGACAATAACCTATCGCCTAGAAGGTGTGACGCGCCAAACCAACGACAAATGGGCCCGCAATGAGGATGAGCTAGCAATGAAAGATACTCTCCGTAAAGGAACCTACAGAACCCTCAATGTCTACTTCCAATCTGATCTCCAGGTCCCGACAAGCCCAGGCACTTCCGGACATCAACTCGGCCCCTCCGAACAACTAGCAAGCAGTGTTCTCGGTTTCTGTACCCTACCCGATCCCAGCATCAACGGCAGCAGTCCGCGGTCCGATTACGTGAAAGATGGATGTAACGTGCTCGCAAAGACCATGCCAGGCGGTTCCCTATTCCACTATAACCGAGGCGGAACCGCAATCCACGAAATCGGACACTGGAATGGCCTCCTGCACACGTTCGAGGGTGAGTCATGCTCGCCCGATAACGAGGGCGATTATATAGACGACACACCTCAGGCGTCTCTACCAACGGACGGCTGCCCTGCGCGGAAGGATTCCTGTCCGGATAGTCCAGGCGTTGACCCGGTCCATAATTTCATGGATTATTCGTCTGATGAGTGTTATGAGAGCTTCACTCCAGCCCAGGTCAAGAGGATGCATGATATGTGGCATGCAATGAGAGAAGGGAAATGAGGTTTTCATGCACATATACTACACCTTGGAAAGAACGCTGGACTCTGTAGCCCCGGCGCAACGACGATGGCGTGGGATAATCACGTATTTAATGTTAATATATTGACCCCGTGCTGATGGGAGAAGTTTATGCCCACCAATTTAACCATGAAACAATTCTTTTTTGCAGACCATGGCTAGCATCTTCATCAAATTCACTTCACCAGTACACTAGGTTGTCATGATTAGGGCTCTACATGTGATATAATTGAGCTGTTGCCCCACTGGTTGCGTGCATCCAGGTAGGGTCGATCAAAATACCCTTCTAAGAGGTTCAGCAGGCTGTGCAGAGTAGTCTCAACACCCTGCATCAGATCAATGGCTGTGCCAATCTACGCCAAATTATCACGGAGGGTTCAGTATGCTAGTAGAACAAGGCTTCAACAACCACTGATTGCCTCTGCGGCCACCATATGGACATAGTTTCACTAGAAAAGATGGATAAAATACAAGATTCTGTTAAGGACGCTTAACCACTAAAAACAGGACTTTGATCACCTCTTTCTTTTCTTCGATCGGTCCTCGTCATCCGAGCCACCATCTCTGTCCTTCTTTTTGGCTTGTTCTTCCAACTCGTCCCAATCCGCGCCGCTCTCGTCATCTTCCGCACTGAAATCGTCATCAGCACTAGCATCGTCATCGAAGTCGCTTTCGCCTTCTGAACTATCATCCGCGGCAAGTTCAGAGTCGGATAGTTCAAATGCGGACTCCTCCTCTTCATCCGAGCCGCCCTCTGAGTCGGATTCAGGCGCTAGGAAAGACCAGCCGCCGTCCGTAAAGAAGCCGTACGGATCACTGACAACTGTCTTCATGATTGTACTCCAGTTCAAGTTTAGAGGTCCTTCCGTGAATGCGATGTCCACAGAATCCAGCCAATCTTTCACTCCCTCTAGGTTCTCCACGGGAATCGTGTTAATATGCACAGGGGGTCTGTGGAAGTCCTTGTAGACAAAGACAAGATCGAAGTTTTTGAGACCAAACTGTTGCGACGTTAGACACCACAAACAATCAAAAAAAGTTAAATCTCTCAACTTACCTGCACTCTCTCGAGATGCGCGATCTCAATTTCATTAAGACTGACAACCAAGAAAGGTGGTTCAGTCAATTGAACAAGAGCATCCGTAGTGGGCTGAATCAAAACATTCGAGCGGTTGGGAACACCAGTAAAGCCAATTTCTCTGAAAGGAATATCAACGTCGACGCCTTCATCCTTACCGGCGTCGGCAATCTTCTCAGCAAACGCCTTGAATTCTCTATCCAAGGCTGCTCGCCGTCTTCTTTCCTCTTGCTCTGCTTCAAACTCCTCTTCATCCCCATACCGGTGCTTACGTCTCCGATTCCCGGTCTCATCGAACTGCATTTCAGTAGCCTCCCTGTAGAACTGAACATCCCTTGTCTTCCTCTTGCCAATCATGATGGGGGTTTTGAGGTGAACATGGATCAAAACAATCAGTTCATGCGCGCAGGGCTGGAAGAACAGGTGCTTGACGTTACTGAACAGTACGTCAACGTGTTCATTGCGGAATGGCGACACATAACGAAGACCATTCTGGTGGATTTCAACCTCGCCAGGGACCCGTTTACCATCTAGAGGGGGTCGGAGGTAAACATCGGGCAATTTCACAGGACGGCGGTCTGGCTCATTGTTAGCTTCTTGTTCATCTCTTTGGGTGGAGTGACCGACTTCTGATCTCAACTAGCTTATCTTGTTCTACCACATCCTCCATCTCTTTCTTTTCCTGTTCACGCCGTAGGGCATTCTTCCTAAGCTCAGTAATATCCTGAGCAACTTGCGCAAATCGGTTGTTGTCTTTCGACCTAAGTGTTAGATTCCTCACAAAATGTGCTGACAGATCTTCGAAAGGCTGGTCGTCTTTTCTCCCAACACCCTGACCTGGCGAGAGAAAATTGATCCGTAGATAAGCGTATTCCCCTTCATCGCTTTTGCTGGCATTCTTGATGGTGTTGATGTGGAATGGTACTGGCCGACCCATTATTGGAACAATCACAGTGGAGGCCTTGTGATCCACATAAACAGTGAGATCTTTGACCTTGGCTGGCAGTTGGTTGTCCCTCTTGTATGATTCAAACCTTTTGAACTTCTTCTGAGCGACCCCATTGTCATCGCCCGTAGTGCCCGTGAATCGGTCTAGGCCCTCCTTGGTCTTCTTCGTAGCGAGCTCTTTCTGGTGCTCGCGGCGACGTGCCTCTGCTCCCTCATTGACTTGCGAAGGTCGTTCAGCGCGAAGCTTTGTTCTGGTGACATTCCTACTCGCAATGGCGCTCGACTTGGGCTCCTTTTTCTCCTTGGCGGGCTTCTGAGGTTCTTCTTCGTCTCCAAAGTAGAATGATACGGAGTCCATATCAATACCAGCATCCTTGGTGAACACGTGCGGCCCTTGGTCACCAACCCGAACGGTGTCTGTGATCATCATCGAGTAAACATTCTTCTTCTTATCCCTGGGGCTCAGTTCTTCAACGTCCACCAATCCGATTGTGACAGAGAAGGTCATGCCACTCTTCAAGGTTCGGTTGTTCTTCCCATTGAGGACCATATTGGAATCGCGAAGCTCAATCCCTATGCCAGCACCGACATTTTTCATGAAGCGAGACTCGAGTTCCGGTTTTTTGGCCCGTATAAGGCCCATGGCTTTGTTGTAGAGCTCCTTGGCTACTACGCCATCGCGAATTTCCTTCAAGACGGTTTCATGAACGCTTAGGAGCAAGCCATAGTTCGCTTCCTGCGACTTAGTCGGATCAACTAGGTAGGTGCGTCCGATGATTGAACTGTAGGTCTTGTAGCGAATTCCGAATCCAGCAATGATGATTCCCGGTTCGAGATTGTTGTCATTGGACACAGCTGTAAGCTTCAGGTCATACTTACCACCACTCTGAATGACAGGGCCATATGCCCAATCAATTTGTTGTGGATCGAACTCTGATGGTAATTTGGCTAACTTATTGAAGAACTTGGCGTCGTCAATTTTGGCGTCGATACGCATGGAGAGAAATTTGTGTGTCATTTGCTTTTCTTCGTCAAGCAAGCGAGACATCTCGTCGACGAAATATTCGGACATCAGGCCACTACACGCCCTCGACGCATTCCGTATAGACACCTGTATACCATTAGCACATTTGCGCTATCGTGCAGGCCGAAAAAAGTACTAATTCATCAGTGTCCTTGATCGAGAAACAGGCCGCGGAGAGACCGGGGGAGATGTCGACTTCTTCCACGTCACCCGAAAGCTGCGAATACACGCGCTTCCATTCCTCCACGAAAGGTCCGGTGGTGGTGTCCCTCGGTAGGATCCCGACCTTATCCTGTTCGGGGATTGCAGAGTTAGCGTTCAGGTAAACTAGCAGTTTCGCTGGCCATCGGGTCACACCCGTGGAAGACGTACCCCAGAAGATTTGATAACACCCGAGCATTTCTCAAAGATCTTGGTTCTCTCTTCCGGATCCCTACTTGTCACCAAAATTTCGACAGGAATCTTTCCACCTTTTAGGGGCTCTAAATGTTTGGCTGTTACTCAAATCAGAGGGGTCCCATAGTATGAATTATGAGGTTTCATGTCAAGCGATACCTTTCTTTGCTGTCGTCACGACGTACATCACCTCTGGCGTAAATACGAGAAGCGTAGCGGGGAACTCATAGCCAAGCAACCAAAACTAAAATGTCTCAGTCAGTGGTGGTGGATAGAATATTAAGATGTGAGCGAGGGAGCCGGCGACATACATGCATCGCATTATTCTTTTGAAAGCTATTTGCTTCGTCTGTTTTTCCCATCAGGATCACAATAGAGCCCACTCCACCGAAGGTCGGATGGCTAGATCGTTTGTCTGTCTTCCATGCTGTATAGAAGCTTGATAGGCGATTGAAGAACACCGTTTTATCAATAACGATTTCGTCGCCCATGATTTGATTCCCTTTGAAGCAACGCCGAGGCTTCAAGAACCTGCCGTTCGCGCAGTTGAAGGAAGCTAAACCAAGCTTCGTAACGTAGATTTTAGAGTGAATATCAGAGGAAACACTGCTGAGATTTCTAGGACAAGAGGTTTCAGAGTTGAAAAGTAAGGAAGCCTGAAGATGATATGACCCTCACACAGAGGAATGGAGTCGATGTTAGTAGTAAACGCGCGAAAATACGAACGCGCGCGCCTTGAGATGGAACTAATTTAGCTTTTAGCGTAGTCTGTTTGATTTGTTTGCATCTTCATCAATCTCAGTTATCACAGCTTCACTTTTTTTCGTTTCTATACTTTTGAAGATAGTCGAGGCATTAATATTCTTATGTGTCGACACTCTGAGCTTTATAATCGCCAACACTAGTCCTTGGGTTGTTTATTCCTCTCTCACCTTCAGTTGTTCGATAGCGTCAGCTCTTTTGTCTCTCGGAGTCTTTCCAACAGTGACTACGGAGTACAATGTTTCTCTTCGGTTCCGACGTTGGCCTGCCCTCATTAAATATCTGATCTCAGCTCTCTGACGCGGCAACCTGACGCCCGGCCTGTCATGAATGCGCCCTTCGAAGACTCGGCTTCCTTGCCTGAGCCGCAACAGAATGATCACCGACTATCAACCCCGGAGGAGAGTTCTCGCAGGAACCCCCGTAGTAATGCGGCTACTGGGGCCTCAGCTGCTGGTGTACGCGCACTTAGTGCACAACTTGTTGCATTCTATTTCAGAGTGCCTGTAAAGGCATTCTTCCGCACACGTGTCGAGTAGGTGCTCAGTATGTCTTACTACTTTAAGTAAATCCTGCATGCTAATCCAATACTCTCGCTTTTCCGCAGTTATATGGTACTTCTTCTGTCACTTCTCTATCAGTTCTGTTCCACATGGCTTTCCCCGGCGACTAATGTAAATTTCATGGTCATCATTTTTGGATAGGCATTCGCTAGAGCTGTTTCCCCCCATCCGTCTGAAGGCGGCCGCTGGTCATTACATACCACTACCCCTGGTCTTCTCCTTCATGCCGTGCGTACATATGGTTGGCGGTTCATACCGTATCAAGTTATGCCTCCGCTCTTGGCTAATGCTGGGTAGGTCAACTGAAAGCCTTGGCCGAAAGAGAATGGCACTGAATCTCTTTCTGATAGGGTTGGTGCTGTGCTGTACACTTCTTACCTTCAAGTCCTAGGTGCTTTATACGAACCTGTCTCTCAAGGAGTTAGACGCGTATATCCACCAGCTAGTCCCGTCCATACTTTCACAGCCGGCTTAGTTGCTGGGTCAATACAGTCAATCGTTGCTGCTCCTCTGGATGCTCTTCAGGTTCGCCTCAAAACCAACGACATCATTGAAGGCCGCTATCAAAGTATGTGGCACTACGGCCGTCAAAAACTCAACCAGATTGGATTACGCGGCATTTTCGCTGGCTGGAGTCTATCGTTCATGCGCGACGCCTTTGGTAGTGCCGTCTTTTTCTCTTTCTTCGAGTACATCAAATCCCAGGCGTACTATTCCTTTATCACTCGTCACTATGGCTCCATACATCCTCATCAAGGAGGCCATTTACAGTCAACTCAATCCAGCGACCGTGGAGTGCCTCTCATCAAACCACATTACGCATTGGAGCCGTGTTTTTTAATGGCTGCCGGGCTTGTCGCATCTGTCGCTCAGCAAACGATACAACATCCGCTTAATGCCATACAGAACATTCACTTTGCTCGGTTGGAATATCTTGATCACCAGGCGACACTTCGCCCTTCAAACAAGCAGATGCTGCGGATCTACTACTCAGCCTATCAGGAGACATACAAACGATGCGAAAGAAAAGCCACTCGGGCTGGAGGCTGGACCCGATGGTTATATCGAGGATTCTTGGGGAACGCCCTTCGTCAAGTACCTAGCACTAGTGCCGGACTCGTGATATTCGAGTTTGTGCGCCGCAAGCACGCTAATCTGGCAGATGCTACATACATCCGGAAAGATGGCTTTGACATTCTGCTGTCGTGATGACCTCTTCTACCACGTGGTCATTTATTAATCCCCAAAGCTTCCCAATGAAGATCCTCCGTTGATGCTTTGCAATGCGACTGGCTATCTGACCAATGTTGCAAATCGCCCCTTTCCGGACAAGAGCACAATGCAGCTCGCACAACAAATTGCATGCTGATGCTTACCAACATGTGGCTGTTGAGAAGGATGAAGCGCTTTTCATCACTAGTGCGCAATTTAGAAAGGAAGCATGATGCAAGACGCTGCGTGCATTCTATTCGTCCTATCAAAACCATAAGCCGTGAGGCTGCTCCTTATGGAAAATACGATGGTACTGGGAGTAAATATTGTATATAAAGATTGGACAATATACTAGACTAGAGCCTTATCACATCATAATAATTCACATACATACTTAAATAACTTGTCTGGCTTACTGCTACCTAGGTTCTCCCAAATTATACTTTCTACGAGTGCATAGATTGTGATGTCATAGAATGGAACTCGAGCTACTGCACTGTAGTCTAAAAGGACAAGGGCTGTGTCGTAGGCACTTGTACTCCGTATTACTCCAGTACCTTAACAATATTAATTGGCCTGGGTACTCGTCATTGTTAACAACCCAGAAATATTCAAGTTGTGATCACACATAGGCAACATCATTTATAATGAGTTGACTCGAGAGCTATATTATTCTCCACCGAATGTTCGACAGTACTCCGGTACGTACCAAAGTTGTCTTGAGATGTATCTGGGGTAATACCCGCTGTGCCAAGTTCCAATGTACTTTGTGGGGAGTTTTATGAGTCGTAAATTCCTAATATTTTCTCGCGGGCTTTGGCAATCCTATTAAATACCAATAATAAATAGCCTTCCACTTCACACGTACTCAGGTCCCACATAGGTAATCTGAGGTGAGTCTGGAGTAGGCTGTCAAGCTGTCACCTCCCTATTCCCCTACGGAGTACTCCGTAGATCAGGCCCCGTTTACATGGGGTAGATAGTACATTACAACGGAGTAAATATACGTAGTAAAACTGGTTGATTTCGTCGACTTTCTTTCCTTCATCTAACTTTTATTAATCCCTTTTCGCTTTAAATTCTCTTATAATCAAAAGTTCTACACATACAGATCTCACAGGTTATTCAATCATCAGCCGGTGTATTCTTTCTTGATTGCCATTTGTGCAGGTTTTCCCTTCTCTCCTAACTTCTGACCTTCCGCCTGACCATCTCCTTTTGGCTGATAGCCTCAAATACCATCGTCATCCTGCATCGCTGGTCTCCTTGTTGTCTCGTGAGCGGAACCCGAAGCACCATCACCAGGCACTTCAGATCAGTCACTTGTTTGACATCTTCTCCAGAAGGTTTGCTGGCTCCACCAGTCCGCTTCGGTCAGTTGCTTGCGTCCTATCGCAGCAGTTTCTCTGCCCGAAAACAAGTCACTGCAAGATAGCCAACTGGCTTCTTGGTTTCTCTGTTCCTTTGATGAGACTTCCCGGTCTATTTGAATCCAGGCGGCGGAAACACGGGAATTGCATATTCCCATAAGTCATCGGACCCTCACAACCAAGTCAACTCCCTTCTAACAACAGGGCTGTTGACATCAGCCCTCCCAACCGCCAACATTCCTCCAACAACTTCGTCACCGCCCACTTCCCCAAGCATACCCTTGCGGTCTCTACAACCTGAACCTCGAAATCCCTCAGCACGGGCTCTACAATCCGCAGGCGAGAAGGGCAGCCGTCGTTCTTCTATTTCCTCGGCCCACTCCGCCGGGTCGGATTTCTCGCTCTGGACCGATACTGGAGACTTAGCAGAACAAATCGCTGATGCAGAGGATCCGCTCCAAATCCGCCTCATAGAACCTCGGGATCGTGGCGGCTCCAGTCGAGCTGGGTCGAGGGCACGAGCGAAACAGGCGAAACGTGTGCATTATCAGAACAAGCAAACAACCAGCGAACTTGACCTTGAGAAAATACCAATACCAAACCCCCCGCCCAGGAAGATCTCGTGGATCGAACGCTTTCTTGCGGTCATCATGTCTCCCGGCGACCGGCAAACTGCCCGAACGCGTGGCTTGACTGGAAAGCCATTGCTGTAAAGCATCCTCCTATCCAGAACAAGTGCCCTCGAAACTGCTAATGCGATATAGTTATTTTACGAGCGTCTTTGTGTCATTAGGCGTCTTTCTTTTTGGCTATGACCAGGGCGTAATGTCGGGGATCATAACGTTTGTCGCCCCGAAATTTAGATCACCATTAAACGATTCTATACTAACGGGAAGACAGAGGGTGGTACTTCAAAGACTACTTTAACCAGCCATCGCGCGCAGAAATCGGCACCGTTGTCGCAATTCTAGAGGTCGGAGCTTTTATTTCGTCTTTACTTGTAGGAAAAATTGGCGACATAATCGGCCGCCGCAGGACTATTTTATACGGATCTATTGTTTTTTTTATCGGAGGAGGGTTTCAAACGTTCGCGACAGGGCTTCCCATGATGATGGTCGGCCGTATCATTGCAGGTCTGGGGGTCGGAGCATTGTCCACCATTGTCCCAGTCTATCAGTCTGAGATCTCGGTATTGTCTACCCATTCTCCTGTGTGAGACGTCGATGTCTTTTGATTTGCTAACCCTTGGACTATCAGCCTCCTCACAATAGGGGGAAATTGGCCTGCATTGAATTTACTGGGAACATCTTCGGATATGCTGCTAGTGTTTGGGTTGACTATTTTTGTAGCTTTATCGATAGCGACCTTTCCTGGCGCCTACCATTACTGTTGCAGTGCGTTATGGGACTTCTGCTTGGCATGGGGAGCATCATTATCTGTGAATCACCAAGGTAAGGATTTTTGCAAGGAATGCAATTCTGAGCTCACCCGGACTATAGGTGGTTACTAGATAATGATCATGACGACGAGGGAATGACAGTCATCGCGAACCTTTATGGTAAAGGGGATAGGTCTAACAGCGAAGCCGTACGAGAGTATAGGGAGATTAAGATGGACGTCCTTATTCAACGACACGAAGGTGAACGGTCATACGCTGACATGTTCAAGAGATACCGCAAACGTGTTCTAATTGCAATGTCCGCGCAAGGATTGGCGCAGTTGAATGGGATCAATGTTATCTCATACTACGCGCCCCTTGTATTCGAGTCCGCTGGCTGGGCGGGACGTGATGCCATCCTTATGACGGGGATAAATGGTCTGACCTATCTCGCATCCACAGTCCCTCCATGGTATCTTGTGGACCGTTGGGGAAGACGTCCCATTCTGCTTTCTGGTGCCTTGGCCATGATTCTTTCACTTTCAGCAATATCCTATTTCATTTTTATTGATATCCCAGCTACACCGACCCTCACTGTGGTCTTCGTCATGATTTATAACGCTGCTTTTGGAGCTTCATGGGGTCCAATCCCATGGCTATACCCACCGGAAATCCTTCCCTTGAGTATTCGTGCGAAGGGTGCGAGCCTGAGTACGGCTACAAATTGGGCTTTTAATTGGCTGGTTGGCGAGGTTACCCCCGTCCTCCAGGCTGTAATCAAATGGAGGCTTTACCTGGTTCATGCATTTTTCTGTGCATGTAGCTTTGTTGTTGGTAAGTTATCTTTCTATTACTTCAATTATCACTTTCAACTGACACAAGGTTTCCCAAGTCTACTTCCTTTATCCCGAGACAAGTGGCGTTCGCTTGGAAGAAATGGACCAACTCTTTGGCGATGCAACCACCGCTATGCCAACTCCCGCTACCCAAGCGGAACGCGGCTCTCTGATGGGTGTTGGCTCGCCAGTACCATCGCTTGACATTAGACGACAATATGGCCAGCATGGAGCAGATAGTGCCATTCCCGGTTTAAACATTAACCCTCCTACTTTTACGAGCGATGGCAATGATGGTAGAGGCTCTCAGACGGGCCCTTCGGGTGATATTGGAAGCCGATCTCAAGGCTTAGGTGGATGGTTATCCAATATCTTCAATCGCAACAGCGGATCGTCGCGTCGTGCGCAGAACACGCGATATAGACGGATAGAACAGGAAGAAGAAGCTTTACAGTGAAAACGCAGGTACTACTCGACGTTCATCACCGAGCAGTGATATACAACTTCCTCCCGTTTTCCGAACCATCTTGGGTCGGCCACCCTTTCCCCTTTCCTTTTCCGTTTACTGTTCTTAGTCCTCAAGATGAGTTTTGGTGATATATAGGGGTTTTTTCTTCTTCTTCTCTCTTCCGGAAATCCCCGGCGCAATCCTTTGTTTTTTACCCACTTCTTTGGATTTAATTACACATAGAGCGAATGAGATGTTATTTGACACTCATCAACTCAGAGAAGACCAGAAACATCCTGAGTGTCTGACTGAGCAGTCTCGTCCATATCGTTATTTCCCACGCTGTTTTGGAATAGATAGCAAAAGAGATTTAAATGTTGATTCCCCAGCTGTGAGTTAGCTAGATCGAGCCATCCACTGTTTCATAAGATAAATACTAAAGTAGCAGAATTTTTTTATTTAAATTGGCTGTCACAATATCATGGAGTCTGGATCATTCTGCTTAACACTAGTATGGCTTCGGCGGGCGGCGACACTTCGGCGTAGGTTGACCTATTAATAAATTCTGCCGCATTTGATAGACAAACCTCCTTCTGGCCAACTCTCCATTTTGGACTTCGACCTTGTCCTGGATGTCGATCTTCCCCCAGCAACACCTACATTCGACCCTCTTTCAATTATCTCACATACCATATATCGCCTTTCTCTCCTGATTGGCATTGAAAAAGACGAACCTATCGCTTCATTCGCTTACCTCCTATTCAATCACAAGGGAGCTCCGTACCCTTGCATTAGATATGAGAGTGTTGTACTGCTATTAGTCTTCCATTCTCTTCTTCTTCTTCTTCTTCTTCTTCTTCTTCTTCTTCTTCTTCTTCACTTCTATCTTTACCCTGCTTATTCTTGGAGAGCAATTCCTGGTTGCTCCAATTTTCCATATCTCTCCGCGTCTTACTAGTTGGAGCTGATAAAGTCCCTCCAACATGGCAGACATCGGCTCTGCATCAACCACTGGTGCTAGTTTTCCCTCTGATGTGCGGCGTCGAAATGTCCCGCACACGGAGGGGGCTACTAAGACCTTGGATCAAGCCCAACCCGATGACAAAAAAACAAAGCCGCGGGTATGATTTCTCTTTCCTGGCATCCAAACTCGTGTGTTTGTCTATCTGGCAGCTAATGTCATTGTTGTTGTGTACAGCCCAGTTCCTATATCTCCATCCTAGCTAGCTGGGAGCCTATAATTGCACCTATTCTTCTGACACTTCTGTCAATGTTCACCCGTATGTACCGGATCGGCCGCTCAAACATCGTGACTTGGGATGAAGCACAGTAAGAGCCACGCGCACCTTGGCATGCAATATCGACATATTCTTACAAGTTTTCTAGCTTCGGAAAGTTCGGATCACATTACCTGAAGCGCGAGTTTTACTTTGATGTACACCCCCCTCTGGGGAAGATGCTTGTTGGCTTGTCAGGCCTTCTAGCCGGATATAACGGTTCCTTCGAATTCAAATCAGGCGAAACGTATCCGGAAGATCTAAACTACACTTTTATGCGCTTATTCAACGCTGCCTTTGGAGTGGTGTGTGTGCCTCTTGCGTACTTCACGGCACGAGAACTCGGTTTCCGTCGAGCCACAATTTGGCTTGTGAGTCTAATGGTGCTTTTCGAGAACTCATATGCCACTATATCAAGATTCATATTGCTCGACTCCATGCTGCTGTGTTTCACATTCACCACCACATTTTGCTGGGCAAAATTCCATCGATTGCAACGTGCTAGTTTCTCTGTTGAGTGGTTCACCTGGCTTCTCTTGACCGGTGTCAGCATTGGTTGTGTCTGCAGCGTGAAATGGGTCGGTCTCTTCTGCACCGCACTTGTTGGTCTCTACACTATTGAAGATTTATGGAACAAGTTTGGTGACCTAAAGATGTCCGAGGTCGGTCCCCCGAATTACGCAGAGTTTCGCTTCCGTCTGCTTACTGATTGTTTCATCAGGTTACGCTAGCTAAACATTTCGCCGCGCGCGTATTTGGCTTGATCCTAGTACCGGCGCTGGTTTATATCTTTTCTTTCTACATCCACTTCTTGATTTTGGAGAACAGTGGCCCGGGCGATGCGCAGATGAGCTCTCTCTTCCAAGCAAATCTCAGGGGCACCCAGGTCGGCAAAGATAGCCCGCTCGAGGTAGCATTCGGCTCAAGGGTAACCCTCAAAAACATGGGTTACGGCGGTGGACTTCTCCATTCCCATGTTCAGACATATCCTGAAGGATCTTCTCAGCAGCAGGTTACCTGCTATCACCATAAGGATGCAAACAACGATTGGTTCATCTATCCTAATCGCAAGGAGCCTTTGTATGATGCGGAAGCGCCCTTACAGTTTATTGGCGATGGTGATGTGATTCGTCTCATTCATGCCCAAACGGGCCGTAACCTCCATTCCCATAATATCCCTGCTCCGATCAGCAAAGGCCACTATGAAGTTTCTTGCTATGGCAATATGACTATCGGCGATGATAAGGATCATTGGAAGGCTGAGGTCGTCGATGATGTGGCTTCAAAAGATAGAAGCAAAATCAGGACTCTTACCACTGCATTCCGGCTACGACATCCTGTCTTAGGTTGCTATTTGCGCGCAGGCAACACAAACCTTCCGCAATGGGGCTTCAAGCAAATTGAAACAACATGTGTCAAGGAAAATAAACCCCGCGATGTTTATACACACTGGAACATCGAGACTCATTCCAATGAACGACGTATGACTGCACCTACCATCTCATTTGCTCTGGATGACACTAACACTGAGCTGCAGTTCCCCCTGGCGATCCAGGCTCGTACAAGTCTCCGTTTTTCAAGGACTTTGTACATCTTAATGTTGCCATGATGACGTCTAACAATGCTCTAGTCCCTGACCCTGATAAACAGGACGACCTTGCGTCGAAATTCTGGCAGTGGCCGATACTCAATGTTGGTCTCCGCATGTGTTCTTGGGACGAAAAAGTGGTTAAATATTATCTACTTGGAAACCCCATCGTTTATTGGGGAAGCACTCTTAGCCTGGGAGTCTTTGGCCTCCTGGTTATATGGTACCTTGTGCGATGGCAGCGAGGGTACAACGAGCTTCGTCAAGCGGATATCGACCACATCCACTATGCTGGCTTGTACCCTGTTGTTGGCTGGGTTTTGCACTATCTACCTTTCATCGCCATGGCGCGAGTGACCTATGTTCACCACTATTACCCGGCGCTATATTACGCTATCTTGACTTTCGGGTTCTGCGTTGACTGGCTTACTCAGACCCTGAACACGAAGGCTCGCTGCTTGACATATGGGCTTCTCTACATTCTGGTGATCGGAATGTTTGTCTACTTCCGAGTAATCGTCTTCGGCATTGAAGGCCCAAGTCAGCAGTGGCGCCATCTGAACTGGCTGAGCGGTTGGCGCATTTCCAACTAGACAACCCTGATATGTGTTTCGACTTCACTTTCAATTCTTGCCTTCTGCACCCCCACCTCTTCCCTGCTTCTTCTCCTGTGTACGTCGTCTGCCCTCTTCTTTCCATTTACCCAAAAAGGGGCTCGTGTATCATTTTAATCGGTCAATGTGTTGTTTTGCTCTTGGCTCCAGCAGCAAAGTATGTATCGGAACAAGATAGTTGACCAAATATAACATGCCGGATACAGAATGACAGAATAAATATTGGATCAACAGGGTAATTAATAATTTGTGATGTACTCTGCTTGATAAGACCCCCATTTAGCAGCAATTCCCACCCAGAGTATTCCCACCTTTACGCATTGCATCATTCATTCCCAGAGTAACAGTCTTGGGAACCCTGCTGCTTGCACCGCCAGTAGCACCGAAGCTTTTCACTCCACTGCGGCGGTCACTCAAGTCATATCTTCCGGTCTCAATATTACGATAT
This sequence comes from Aspergillus cavernicola, assembly GCA_027569065.1. Lineage (NCBI taxonomy): Eukaryota > Fungi > Ascomycota > Eurotiomycetes > Eurotiales > Aspergillaceae > Aspergillus > Aspergillus cavernicola. Next base: position 36,822 of record JAPDEK010000113.1, read on the forward strand.
ATCCTCTCGGCAACCTCGAGGAATGCCCGTTCTACTCCTTCGCCTGACTTTGCGCTTGTCTCAAGGTAGCGCACAACATTATTCTGGCGGCACCATTCTTCTGCTTCTGCTTTGGTAACACGCCTCTTATTTGAGTCTGAGCCGTCTCCGGCAAGATCGCTCTTGTTTCCCACCAGAATGACAACAATGCCCTCTTCGGCGATTTGTCGTAAATCTTGCAGCCACTGAGTGCATGAAGCAAAGGTGGCCGGCCGAGTAATATCAAAAACAAGCAGGGCACCGGAAGCACCCCTGAAATATGACCGGGTTATCGACTTGTATGTTTCTTGTCCAGCGGTGTCCCAGAGAGATAGTTTCATTTTCTTCTGAATCTCCTGCGCCTTTCGAGGAGGGGTGGGTAACCCAGAAGCGATAGGTTCATTAGATCCACCAGCCTGCGCTATGGAGGAGGGCTCCGGAACGTCATTGTGAAGGTGTATTTGAGGATCTGTTTCCAGATCTCTCGACGCGGGCGGACCGACTGGAACGACACGGGATCCAAATTCCACGCCGATGGTGACATCATGTGTAGAAGAAAATCGTCCCTCGCAGAGTCGGATGGTCAGCTACAACGAGCAGCAGTAAATTGTCAGCAGAACATTTTGCGAATATCGCAGCTGTTAATCGGCCACACTTACGCTGGATTTTCCGGTTCCAGAATCACCAATACAGACAAGTTTAGCAATATAATCCCATGGCTGTGACATGGATACCGAGGTGATTTGATCCTTTTAGCGAGAGGAAGGAGCTGGGGCTATGTTTCGGGAAATAGAGTCGTTGCGCCAATTCACAACACCATAGAGCTCATCTGGAGACTGCATCAAACTTGGAAAGATGTGTGCGGAGTTGATGCCGGGGTATCAGTGGGTATCGCTTGAAGGCTGGAAAGGTAGTAGAGCATTGGAGTTTATTCAAGATGATGTTGCGAGTCAGCTTCGTAGACTGCTGGTTGCGAGTTGAATGACTGATGAGTCAGCTATCACCATGACCTTGTCTGATGACGCTGCTGCTTTCAAACACCGGCCACTACTTCTATCTCTCAGTCCTATCTTTTATTCGGGCTGACCCTACATAGTCTGCTAATTACCCGTCAAGAAAGTTCTCTTCTGAAAAACACCGTCCTAGTGTCCTCTCTGTAACCCTTCATTCTTAGACACTTTCGTCATTTACTCACACTGCTTTATCTGCTCACCGCTTCAACCACCCACCAAGAGACGATAGCTACGGAGTTGAAGGCCTAGGAGAACTGAAAGGCACCTGAACTTCTTCAAGCGGGATATGAACGATGTTCTCAGAATGTAAGTGACTGCAACCAAGCTCCAATTTCCCTAAACACCCGTGATCTCGATGCTCACTCAAGGACGCAGATGCTTCTCGCTTTCTTGCCCAGTCCCAGTCGCGCATAGTACCCCGTCCCGACGACAAACGTAGGCAAGACCGCGATCGCTCAATACAGCCGTCTGGGAACTCTCGCTATCTATCCTCACGCTCGTTCCTGCAAAGAAGGCCGGCCGATCCCTACCAACCCGGAGCTTCCCAATTCTCAAACTTCGCTTTTGGTTCACGGAATCTGGCACAACAGGCGCCTTTATTCCATAGTGCCACTGAGGACTTCCAGGAGGAGGATGAGGAAACTGAGCATGAGCGTGAAATAGCAGATTTCTATGCCCTGCAGAGATCAAGGCGGCATTTCGGTGGCAGTCATCTAAGGGACTCGGGGACTGATGGAGACGACGACAGCTCCCCTAGTGCGAGCGCCCAAATTCCTCTTGATAACCCACCAGAACGGCTGGGGAAAAGACCTAGGGGCACATGGCGTACTTCCAGATTTGGCAAAGGGCGAGACTGGTCCGTTGATCCAGTGGTTGAGGTAACCGATGGCGAAGAAGGAATCCTCCATGAGAGCAGTAGTAAGACGAGAGAGAATTTAGTCGACATCCACCTTGAAGACACTTTAAAATCCCATTTCAACGGGAACGATGGCGACTCTCCAGGAGCTGGCGACGATAAACCCCCCTCCATCCAGCAATTTCGAGAGCCCCCTCGAATGGATAATGTAGGGATGGGCTCCATATTTACGCCTCACGAGGCCAGCGAACAGCCATTGCTAGAGGAATCCCAACCGCCAACAGCTGGAGCCTCGTTTCAAACGTCTGCCAGTTACGGAGGGATTGAATCTGCGGCTTACGATACCTTCTGGGGACATTTATTCCTGATATCCTTGGCTTGTCTTTTTGCTACCGCGTTTCTTGTCTATTTGCATACATCACCACCCCCAGGGAATAGGACGAAATGGGGCGATACGATATACTTGACTATTCATAGCTCGTTTTGTCGACTCGGCGTCTATACCTTGGTATCGGTATTCATATCTCTACTATGGCTTGCTCTCCTACGGTCATACGTGCGCCCTTTGGTTTACGCGACAATATTCGTCGTTCCCATTATTCTCTTCTCATTTTTCCTATACCCCTTTGTTTCAAGTTTCCGAGGTAACTGGAGCGGATCTAGCATCCAGGATAGGGTTATGCGGTTTGGATCGTTTATGCCATTCATCATGGCTACCGCATGGACCTACAACGTTATACGGAGTCGGCATGCCATAGGAAAGGCAATCAGTATCCTCGAATTTGCGTGTCGGATTCTCGCCGCTAATACAGAATTGTTGCTTCTTGGCCTCGGCAACATCGTTCTCATTGTCTCGTGGACATGGGTATGGATGCTTATGTTTACTCGAGTCTTTCTTGGTGGACATATGTCCAATTCGAATTCCTTCATTATTAATGCCAGCAGTTGGTGGCTGGGAGCCTTTTTCATCCTTGTGTATCTGTGGTCACTGGGGATCATCGCAGGCGTTCAGCGAGCAGTCACAGCAGCAACAGTGAGCCAGTGGTACTTCCACCGTTTTGCAAACCCAGCCCCAACCTCCAGACAAATAGTTCAGGCAGCAACTGTCCATTCTCTTACAACATTATTTGGCACGATTTGCTTATCTAGACTGATGGCGTTGCTCATTCGCATTCCGTTTCTCGTGCTTCCCAGGCGAATTGCCTCGATTTTGAGTCTGTTCGCTTATACTCTCATCCCCACTCCGGTTGCCACCCTTACAGACCCTCTGTCGCTCACATATGCCGCCATTCATTCTCAGCCACTTGTCCCCTCTGCTCGCGGCCTCACTCAAATGACGAAGCTCGCGCCATCGGTAGCGACGTCTTCACTACATCCGAGATCATTTTCCCGGTCCCGGGAATCTTATTCTTCTCTTCTTCCTTATAAACTTTCAAAACTCATACTTCACGCAGCCCGCCTCATGATGTCTTTAGCCCTTGGCTTTGGAGGCTGGGTGAGCACTGCTCGAAGCTTGGGAGTGCCCACTGTTAGTGGGCCGATACGCGGCAGCCTGTATGCATATGTCGTCGGTTTGATTGCAGGGACCATCGGATGGAGTGTACTCGGGGCAATTGAAGGTGTGGTTGCAGACATTGTAGATGCGTCTATCATCTGCTGGAGTAGCGAAGTTGGAACCTATGGCAAGGAAGCGAAATACTGTCGTGAGGCCGGCTGGCTGTTCGGGCAGGAACTGAACCCGGATATTCGTTATGGAGAAGAACCTTAATGCCTTTTGGCAAGAGTCAATGATCCGGATTTTACTAGCTTTCTTATCTCGAAACGCCTATGGTAGCAGATTGTTTGGCCATATTTCGTATATGGAGAGTTACGCCGTCATCCCTAACACTGTTCCGTTCCCAGAGTGCTAGTATGTATGACATGGATTGGGTGGATTACCCACGTCCTTAGACCTACGGAGTAGGTACTATCCCAGGAGTACTAACACATGAAGCAATACCTTTCCAAACCTCCCGTGCCGACTACCGAACGTAGTCAGTATAGTCAGCTCACAATACTACTTAACACTGGAAGGGAAGAAACCGCAGACATTGATTGATAGTTGAATAAGAAACTATTATTATACGCTCAATCGCTATGAACAATAAATAAGAATCCTAAGCAAAGCTGTAAACCCCGTGGTATCATAGAAAATAGCGACACGACGACTCGAGAGAGATAGAAAAAACGAAAAAAAAAAGAAAAATGGAAAGAAAGAAAGAAGATATGTATCCAGTCATGTCCTGTACGCCCGCAACCGAACCGCCTTCCATATCGCGCGTGCGAGTCACCCGAGACGCCAATGCAGAGCAGATCAGATCAGAGTAGGCCACTGAAGGAATAGTGAGCAGGGATTAGTTGCCCGGGGGGGTATGTAACAGATTAATGATATTCATGGTAATCATCATAGCGAGGTGAATGGGATAGGGGGTTGAGGGAAAGCTATAGATCAAGCTTGCCTCGCCAGTCGATATTCTCTTTCGAGCACCACTCTCTCAAAAAGGCGCAGCTGAAGCGGATGATTTCTAGGGCCGTGCTGGTCTTCCCAAGGGGTAGGTATATCTCCCCAGAGTAGGCGCCTGGTTTCAGTCGTTTCTTGCCCTGTTCGGAGTAGCTCCTGGCTCGCCTCGACCATGTATCGGGGAACTCACGTGCGAGGATGTCTTCCGTGAAGCCTCGGGAGCCGTCGGACCACATCCGCTGGGATTCTTTGTAAAACTCTGGAAGTCTGGTTTTTAGCTCAAGAAAATCCTTGAAGCTTCTCTTGTTCTCATCAGAGTTCACGGAATGGCCGTCGCTTGCTGGAGTGGGAACTGGGGTATGTTCCCCTGGTATAGGTGTGGCCGCAAGACGCTCCAAATCGAGAGCATGAATAGCATCGTACGAGACGGCGCCTAGGATGAGGCAGAGACTGTTGAGGGGCGGATAAGCAGAGCTGTTCTTTCTCACCACCCGCCAGTATGCAATAATAGACAACCAAGTCGACGAATCGCCGACCTGACGAGAGATCACCTTGGACTGATCATCTGCAACAAAGGCGAGAACGAAACAAAGAATAGCCTCGATCGCGGTGGCAGCAGCAAGCTTCTCATCAGTGCTAGTCACTCTGTCCTTTGCCGTGTGTCGATCGGCGGCATGCTTCAACTCTCGGCCCAGATTTCCGTACTTTTGATACTCATCTTTCCAAGCTCGGCGCTCGCCATTCCTTTCCACACTGCTTGGCTGTGGCGGTGATTGTTTGTTCGTCCCCAGAGCCGGTTCGGCAAGGGTACTTCGAGCTACTGTAGAATAATGCCCTTTCCCGTCATTGTTGGTCAGATCTTGACGGGAAGAGGAGTGCTTGAGATCCTTTGCCGGTGTGATTGATACCTGTCTTAATTTATCCTGCTGCGCTTGATTCAAGATTGGAGTCTGAGATTTCTCAAAAACAGCTTGTCTTGGCTCTTTCGGCCGATCTCTTCTAGAAGAAATTGGTTGACTGCTCGCCACAGGTTTCGTCTTCCCATCTAGACGAATTATCTTGTTGGACTGCTCAGACGCTGAGACCCTTGGCTGTTCAGCTTTCATAGCGTGAGGCGGTTCTTGCTCGACTGCATCGGTTGCAGGCGAGCTTTGGTGAGAAAGCTTCCTCTTACCAGAGAATTTGAGGAGACCTTCGACGCGCCTTCTGTTTGGCCTTCCGTATTTCAGTTTCACGATAAGGCGCAGCTTCGATGATGAGGGAACGGATTTGGTACTAGATGGCTGTGCCGGTCTACAACCCGTTTGAGGTTGTAGGTTGGTTTTCGAAGCTGTGTGGGAACTGGATTTCGCTGTCTCCGTGCCCCTTGATGGATTCTTCTCTGATCCTAAGCCCGGCGACTTGCCGTGAAGTTTCTGAGGGCCAGTCACAGTTGTTGAGGATTCCGGGATGCTGCGTGCGGGCAGTCTTTCCTTTGGCGTTTTTGCTTTTGTGGCGTCACTAGTCACAGTAGGCTCCGGTTGTGAGTCTGATGCCACAGGGTCATTGCCGAGCTTAGCCAATTCCCTTTCAAGATCCGGTGGTAGAGTGGGAGATAAGAGTCGAGGTAATCGGGGAGTTCTCGAGTTTGCCGAGGTTGGAGGAAGAGTTGGTGATAGGAGTTCGGGGAGCCCGTTGGAATTTGAGGGCTCCAATTTAGGATGAGTCCTTGCAAGTTCATGTGATAGTCTTCGTCTCTTTGCGGAAGTGCCATCTTTCCCCTGCGGGGCGTAACGATCATGGTCTCGCTCAGAGGGACGTTTGCGATCTACATGTTCGGAATCTGATGGCGCGAAGGAATTCGGTGAGAGATTTTTCTTCGGTAGTTTTTGACGGTTATCGCTGGTAGGAAAAGGTTTAGAAGTAGAAGTATGATTATCGTAAGGAACGTGGAGCGTTGAGCTGTTGTGATGACCAGGAGCTTCCTGATTCAGCGGATAGGGGGAATTGCCGTTTGTTCTCTTGTTCTTGTAATCATTCAGGCTAATTTTCTTCTTGATCGAACCGCTTGACGGCGTGCTTGTGGCACTCTGAGGCCGCGAACGCGGATCAGCCATAACGTTGCCTGTGCCGTCGGACCAATCACCCACGGCTACCAATAGTGAATCGCTTTCGTCGTGGGTTAAGAATGTCATATATTGAAGTTGTTGTTCCTCTGGAGCGAATGGCCCGTCATCACTCACTGCCCAGTTGTTGACAAAGCGGTTTCCGAGTCGAAAAGGCACATCGGTGGGAAGGGTGAGAAGATAAGGATAAAAAGGAAGGACCTCTTCACGGAGATGCTTTAGTCGCCTATCAATCAGGTCTTGTTCGGAATGGTTTGATCGTCCACTAGCAGTTGTTGAGGGTCTTATGGCATTATCAGTAGAGCGCGACGACATTGCAGTCCTTTTGGTAACCGATAACCACCGCGTCGTCAACCGTGAAGATAGAAGGCTTTACCGAAAGCTCAAGGCGACTTGTATTTCCTCCCTTCTACCTCTCTATCGAGTGGTAACCTGGAAACCGCAACGAAGTCAAGGGTGATTTGTCGACTCGAGTTATGATGCAGCAGCCCGAGTATATAGGTATAGACCGCTTGTCAAATTCACTTTCCCCCCTCCCCCCATCAAACCCTTCCAGTGAAGTGCGTTGTTGTTGATTTGGCGATATCGGCAACCCGTGAATTGAATCGCGGGTCGAAACTCATCGCACCACACAAGCGCGGAGAAAGATAGCCGTTTCCGGACTCGGTAGCCAGGGACTTTGACAAACTCCGGTGTAATATATACGGCGAACGAGGATAGATGTTGGGTAATATCGAGACCGGAAAGACGGGTCGCCCGCACGAGGAATCGGCGACAATTTGCCAACGAATGGTAAGAAGCTATTGCGGAACGCCTGAGGCCATTGGGGGGTTCGGGGGACCTCCTCTGGCTCGGTATGGTGGGTGAATATGTGCTTGTAAATCGAAAGACAGTAAGGAAAGAGCGAAGGAAGAGAAAACAGGTATGAAGGGGAGAGTAGCGACCTCCCTCCGAGGGTGTGCTTGGAAGTTGAACAGTAGTACTAAGAGAAGGTCCGGTAGACAATTGGGGTGAAGCGGAGACGCTTGGCGCCGCCTTACGTGGGAATTCTTTTTACTATTGCCCATTCGAACCCGAGTACTTCGTTGCTCCTTGTGCTACCCTCTGTTTCAAATGTCGAACACTACAGTTAGGGACAAAGGTCTGCAAAGCATCCACTATAAATCCCAAATCGCTTTCAACATGCTTTCTCCCTACTCTTGGTACCAGCCGCGTATCTCTTTGTTCCGACGAGTTATCTACGTACCTGAACTAACGAAAACCGCTTTGCTCTAAAGAAAGACCCGTCTAATATCATACAGATAGCATATGGAATCCCTGGCTGTGGTACCTTGACTGCTTTGGATTCATTGATTTAAAGTAAGGACGGTGGCAGGGTCGTACACATCTTCCGTGCTATGAGCGATCATCGGCCGCAATTTTATCATTCCAGAAAGCCCTGAAATGCTTCTGTTCGCCGATCCGGGAGATCTCGTCCACTTCCTCCGGGGTTAGCTGGAATTTCAAGACATCCAGGTAGGTGCTAAGACGGGATTCTTTCCCGCTGGTTGTGATGGACACTGTCCCGCGATCAATCGTCCATCGCAAAAGGATTTCCCCCTCGCCAACGCCATACTTCTTGGCCAGTTGCGACACCAGCGGGTCTAGTGGACCCCCTTTGGCCCGAGTGACAGGCGTGAGGGGTCCATAACTGGATGTTTTGATTCCCTGCTTCTCGTGGAAGGGGACGAGAGAGCCATGCTGCAGATAAGGATGAAATTCGATCTGATTGATCGCTGGCGGAATCCTCGCGGATTGCAGGATCGTATTAAGGTGGCTCTGCAAGAAGTTGGATACTCCAATTGTACGAGCCTTTCCTGCCTCCTTCACCTTTTCCATGGCGGCCCAAGCGTCTTGGAGCTCAGTTGGGGATTTGGCGAAGAAAGGTGCATGAATCAGGTACCTAAGTGCTCTGGGTCAGCGTCTGGAGTTTGGACCCAGCCGCGGAGGGGTGCGGACAGAATCCACCTACAGGTCGACGTAGCCTAGTTGAAGCTTCTCTAGGCTTGTGTCAATTGCCTTTGGGATATCCGCAATATTTGTGTGCACCTTGGTCGTAACAAACAGCTTCTCTCGCGGGACACCGCTCTCTTTGATTGCAACGCCCAGTTCTGGTTCTGTGCCGTAAACTTCAGCGCCATCCAAGTGGTGATATCCTAATTTGATGGCAGTTTTGATCGACTCGACCAATTCCCGATTGACGCTGGTGTCTCCCTTCTTTTTGTACCATGCGGTGCCAGTTCCATAGCCCACCTAAAGAGAGTCAGTTATGGAGGGATATTCATGAGATGGAGGTTTACCTACCACAGGAATTGAAGTCCCATCTTTCAATTGGGTTGAAGGGATGAACGAGGTAGCCATGGTTGCGCAATAGTTAAGATTAATTCAAAGCTGCCTAGGCGATTGACTCTACACACTCAAGGAAGCTGCGTATCAGTGCAAAGTGGGGGTGTCCGGGCTTTATGGACCGGATCGGATCACGCAGTCTTAGTAGTGGGGAGCGGCATCATTCCGTTCATCCGCCTTTACCACCTGCGATCGCCATCCTCGCAAAAATAGCGACGTCAATTGCGCATATTACGATAAATATTAATCAGCAGGTATAAACTATTCCCGCACGTGTCAGAGGATAAGTGTGCGGGGTCTCTTGGACCCTCCAGTAACCAGCTGGAGTTTCCTGAAGATTAGGTACCGTCTTGAGCTTGACAATTAGGCCCAGAGCTCCATGGAGTACTCCAGAAAATGCCTCTGATTAATCTATAAATGAGTTGCCGAGCTGCACAACATTGATCGAGTTGACCAGAATATGATGTCACGCTTGGCTTTCTTCCCGAGTATCGGCGGCATCTCGACTCGACCTCATTAGTAACGAGGCGACTTCAATTGTAATCAACATCTAGCCCCTGTCAGGTTATGAATATTACGATCTCCCGCTCTTTTCTGTATACTCTTATAAACAACACGCGGTTTTATGTCTTTTCGTGCCGCCTTTTCGCAAACTCAGGTCCTCCGAAGCCGTCTGGGAAAGATGGCCTCGCAATTCTCCAACACAGACGCAGGTCTCGGCCTTTCATTAGCAGACCTTCCCAAATCAAATGTATTCACGTCGAAGCTCCCTCCGGATCCAGCCTTCGAAACACCTGAGTCGTCTCACCAGGCGCAAAGGGAGAGACTCTATCCCCGCATGGTGAAAAACGCGTTCTTTACTTTCGTCCGTCCCGAGACAACTGATGATCCAGAGCTTTTGGGCGTCAGCTCCAAGGCATTGGAAGATCTTGGGCTGAAGACTGGTGAGGAAAACACGGCTCAATTCAAGGCCGTTATTTCGGGGAATGAATTTTTCTGGAATGAGGAAAATGGGGGTGTATATCCGTGGGCGCAATGTTATGGAGGTATGTTTCTGTATACATACTTCCATTGTATACATAGTACAGTTGCTCACTTGTATCAGGATGGCAATTGTACGTCGTTTAGGTGTTTTCCAATGGAATACGTATTGACAGTATACAGCGGTGCATGGGCCGGACAGCTTGGAGATGGTGTAAGTCTTCAATCTCTTCAAGGCAAAGAAGAAGAAAGCTGAACCGTGCAGCGTGCGATCAGCCTCTTCGAAAGTACCAACCCAAAGACGAACACGCGGTACGAAGTTCAGATTAAAGGAGCCGGGAGGACGCCTTACTCCCGCTTCGCAGATGGGAAAGCTGTGCTGCGGTCTAGTATACGTGAATACGTTGTATCAGAAGGTATATTCACCAACTTACTAGATATGCTTGCATTGGCTAAATATCTACACAGCTCTCAACGCACTCGGCATCCCTACCACGCGAGCTCTATCACTCACGCTCCTGCCGAAAGCAAAAGTCCTGCGCGAGCGCATGGAGCCAGGCGCTATAGTTTGTCGTTTCGCCGAATCGTGGCTCAGATTCGGGACATTTGATCTCCCCCACTCACGCGGTGACCGGGACCTCATCAGAAAACTGGCAACCTACGCTGCCGAAGACGTATTCAACGGATGGGAATCCTTACCAGGTGCTGTATCCCTAGGTAAGGACCAACCGGCTGATACCGTCGAGAACCCCACCCGTGGTATTCCCTGGAACAAGACCCAGGAACACCAATATGTAGAAGAGAACCGATTCGCGCGCCTGTATCGGGAAATCGCACGACGCAACGCGGAGACCGTCGCCGCCTGGCAGGCCTATGGCTTCATGAACGGGGTCCTCAACACCGACAACACATCTATATACGGCCTCTCACTCGATTACGGCCCGTTCGCTTTCATGGATAACTTTGATCCTCAATATACCCCCAACCACGATGACCACATGCTTCGATACTCCTACAAAAACCAACCATCCATCATCTGGTGGAATCTAGTTCGCCTAGGCGAATGCTTAGGAGAACTCATCGGGGCAGGCAACCAGATCGACGACGACACCTTCATAACCAAAGGCGTAACCGAAGACGCCGCGCCAGCCCTCATCAAGCGCGCAGAAACCATCATCGAACGAACCGGCAACGAGTACAGAACCGTCTTCCTCAACCAATACAAACGCCTAATGAGCAAACGCCTCGGCCTCCAAACCCAAAAGGAATCAGACTTCCAAGATCTCTTCTCCGAACTGCTGGACACCCTCGAAGCTCTCGAATTAGACTTCAACCATTTCTTCAGACGCCTCTCAGGCGTCTCGCTTTCTGATCTGGATTCGGAATTAAAGAGAAAGGAGGTAGCGCCTATATTCTTCCACGCTGAGGGCTTCGGCGGGATAGGCTACACGGAAGACTCGGCGAGAGACCGTATCGCCAAATGGCTCGATAAATGGCAACAACGGATCCTAGAAGACTGGGGATCCGAATCCGATGCCGACACACAGAGACAAAACGCTATGAAAGCGGTTAATCCAAACGTACGCATCTTCCTTCCATTCGATTCCCATTCCGCATCTACCCCCAATTTGATTCTTTATTTTAAGAGTCAGCTCACTAACAAACTCTCTGTTCTAGTTCACCCCTCGCGGCTGGATCCTCGATGAAATCATTGAGCGCGTCGAGCGTCGCGGAGACCGAGAGGTCCTTGGGCGAGTGATGAATATGGCGCTCAACCCGTTCAATGGGGAGTGGGGACAGAATAGAGAGGAAGAGGATCGGTTCTGTGGAGATGTTCCGAGGTTCCAGAGAGCTATGATGTGTAGCTGTAGCTCATAGAGGTATACTTCTAGTTCACTGTGTGTATTGTATATCAAACGAATTGGATAGTTAGTGCTGCTATTGAGCAAGTCGACGTGTATGAGCCAAGCTTCAGTGTAATTTGGAGCTCTGTTTGGTACGGGTGCGTATAGAATGTTGTTAGAATTACTAGGCCTACGCCAGATTCAATCAAGTATAGAAAAGGAAGAATGGAAAAAATTATGAAGTATTGAGTCATTATTTTTGAGTCTCCGTCAAAAGCTAGACATTGCGCACAAATCCACCCTGCTTCTTTTTTATCCCCCCTTTTCTCCCTTTTCCTTTCCATATTTTTGTTCCCTAAGTCTTCCGCAATACACAAGAGCATCCATCCCATTGATCCATCCATCCACAACCGAGAGACCATCTCCTCAGTCTTGAACATCATTTCGCCCTGCCTGCAGTAACTTGAGGCATTCGCAGGGCAACAAAGTCGTATAGGTATGACTCAATAGTACAAGGGTATCTTTAAAGTAGATATCTTGGTTAACCGAGGGGGTTTAAGTCATTTCAGAACCAGGTTCATGAAAGCCAAGGTACGACTTGGCTGACGGGGTTTGAGCAAACGGAAATCAAATCGTCATGAAAAAGACGGGCCGGATAAATATCCCTGTACCCTGGTTCAATGCACAAAATGGAGGCGTAAAGAAGACAAATGAGCCGACCATATGTCAACTAGTTGTTGGGGCAGGCACTCTGGATGTGGCCGGGTTGCTTGCAGTTGTAGCAAACCCGCTCACCCTTGGCCTCTGTGGGGCAGTCGCGCGAAACGTGGCCGACTTCGCCGCCTGGCGTGCTCCGTTAGTATGCGGAGACAGTACAATCTGATTGAGCGACTTACAGTTGTAGCACTTCTGACCTTGAGTGCAGTCACGGGCCATGTGGCCGAATCCGCCGCACGAGTAGCAGGTCTGCTGGCGACCACCATAGCCGCCGCCGGCACCGGCACCGGCACCGCCACCGCCGCCGAAGCCACCTCCGTAGCTGCCACCCTGAGAGCAGTTCCTGGCGATGTGACCAACGCGGCCACACTTGTAGCACTCCTGGCCGCCAGCGGGACGGTCATTTTCGCCCGATTGAGGGCATTCGCGGGAGATGTGACCGACACCACCGCAACGGTAGCAGGACTTCTCCTTGGGCGCTACAGTGCATTCACGGCCTAAAGCGACGCAAACGATTAGCTTTCTGACAAGCTGAGTAGGAAAGATTGTATTGGGTTGACTTACTGACGTGTCCCTGTCCTATGAGGTTGAAAGACGGGGTTAGATAACAGTGATTGTTAAGCTGAAGAGAGGGAACAGTGGTTGAAAGGAGGACGGATATTGCATACCACCGCAGTTATAGCTATAAGCGAATGTTAGTAAGTGAATTCTGCAAGAGTGAGCGGCGAACGTACCAAGTAGGCGTTCCCTTCTTGGGGCAGTCGCGAGCCTAGATAGTGTAATTGTGAGAATCTGTAGCGAGCTAAGACCGTTGTAATCGAGATTTACCTGGTGAGTGGCGTCGCCGCCTATTTCAAAAGATGGTTAGCCAGGATTTTTCCCACTGATAGACCTGAGGCAGGACAATATTAGGCTCGCAGCACACATGTAGGCATTGAGGTGGATAATTGAAGCAACTGTTAGAGGTAAGAATAAGCCAAGAAGATAGAGCTTCTTTTTTTTTTCTTTACTTCCTTTCACGATAGCTTGAAATTCAACACCGTGTGTGCCCGAATTGAGTGCTCCTGGCATTTGCCCAGCAGAGATTTCAAAACTCACAGTTGAAGCATCCACGACCTCCAGCTTGGAAAGACATTTTGATGAGGGAAGGTTAATAGGAATTGAAGAGAATGTGTTGGGATTGTGAGAGATTTTTGGTAGAGGGGCAGAAATTTAAGCAGAAATTTAGTGGTTTGCAAGAGCGGAAAGAATATTAATTGCAGATGAAAAACGGAGATTCGTTCGTTGGAACTTGGCACTGGCAGGTCTGCTCTCAGTGCGGGGGACTCAATCGATCACTCCGAGTTGTTCCTGGCTCTTTCAGATCTCCTTTGCGGTTTTTTTTTCTTTTTATCACATTGATTTCGGTTTTCCTTTCAAATTCCTTCAGCCTCAGTCAGTCTTCGTCCTTTTTTTTTTCTCGATCGCAGCTTTTTCACTCTTTGATCCTCGAAAGCGAACAGTTCGTTTGTCACGACCCAACAGCCGAATACGCAGTGAACCCTTGGGCTCTATTGCCTCAACCCATTTCTGAAGATACTCAAGCATGGAAGGAGGTTTTTGTATCACTCCTTGGGATTGTTGTCTCAGTATGGTAAGGTTAGAAGACTGCGAGGGGCCTCCAGTGTATGTCACTGCAGCTGATGAGAATCTCCATCTTGAAGAATGTCTTCGGTCAACTCAGTAGCAAGCCACTTCTTAGCTGAAGTCAGTTATCTGGAATAGACATAAACTGTGTAGTCTGAAGTTTGACGAGTGAGGTTTGGTTGCGCAGTACGATGGAGCAACATCTCGAAGACTTGTATCTTCCAGCTGCTGAACCTTTGAAAGATGTGTGATAAGAAAGAAAAAAGAAAGAGAAATATCCTTCTTGAGCTTGCGTGCTGGCATGGTCCTTAATACTTACCTTCCAAGGTCCTCGGGTGCCGACTACCTTGGGAGTTACCCCCTGCCCTTTGGAGTAACAGTCCGGGCGCGTCAAGGAATAGTACGGTACAGAAGCAAACATTACTAGGTACATGGTAGACTAGTATAAAGTATCTTCCTCATATGGGTATTCAGTGGTTTTATATAAACCATATCCTCTTCGCAAGGTCCAGCCTTTGCCCCATGCAACGAGATGGGTCATGTAAAGTCATATAGCTCGAGAAGCTGTGTCCCGTATTCTTTGTCTCGGACTAGAAGCAATCGCTCGTCGTCAAACCCAACGCAATCTCGCACATGGGCCAATTTACTGCGTATGTCCACTGACGGTGAGAGGCTTAATTCTCGCCGGCGGACTCCTGAGAGTGATCCGATCCCCCCATCTTGTGAGCGACGTTGATTCTCGGGCCTGACTTTGATACTTTTGTCACCTTGGGACACTTTTTGACTCCCGAAAGACGAGATCAGATTCTCAAGCTCCCAGATTCTGACTTCACCCCCGTGCGAGCTGACGGAGACTGCCTTGCCTCGGTCGCTAACTTGTACTGCCGAGACAGAGGATGTGTGGCCCCAGAGTCGCTGGGCCCCTTTGACAAATAGGTCATCCGAGGTTGATACAACAAGGTACACGGTCAATGTGTTATCTGCATGCGATGTTAAGAGATAGGGATGAGAGTATGAAACTGAAGATGGCGGGTCTTGATGCAGTATTGCAGGATTTAGCGCGCTTGGATGTGCGTGGTCAATCGACTCCTGCTCTTGGGCTGAAGGCTGTCCATATCTTGATTTAGGTAAGGGCACGACGCCGTGCTGGGTATCCACGGTTGTTGTGAGCCGGGAGCGGATCTGCTGGCCAGTCTTATCGAAATGCAATTCCTGGATTCCAAGTGACCAGCCGCAGCCAAGATGAAAGAAGCTGTAAACTATAGATGCAATGATTTCAGACCTCGCGACGCGAACAAAAAGCGACATGGGTGATAATATGCTGTCCGCCTTCAAGGATGCAACAAGCTGCGCATCTTCTGACCAACTAGAGTCATCAAATGCAAGCGGCAATTTATATAGCGACAGCATTTTGTGTTTGGAAACAACCAAGAGGTACGGATATGAAGAGGCCATAGCTGTAATAGCACCGTGAGCTGATCTAGGATGAGAAAAGCGCATTTGCAGGAACAATCTCTTCGTATCCATTGTGTAGACACTGAATCTGCCATCGTCGAATCCTACAACGGCCTCGATACTATTCGTCTCAAGACCGCAAGTTGCGGTTAGTGCGGTTGGAGTGGAGGATTGCGACTCGGGGCCCGCAAAAGTAAGGCCTGCTTTGCGGCTTTCTGGGCTTTCAGCGGACCAGACTTGAAGGCCCCCATGCGAATCTGCCATGAATACAAATCCGGCACAAAATGTTACCAGGATTGGTGGCCGAGGCGGCTGGGGAATCTCGACTTCGGTCACTCGACAAGTGCCTTGGGACCAGTTATGCCTCAGCTGGTACTGTCGTTTCCAGTTTGTGATTCGATCATCTCGGTCCAAATGGCCATGATCCAGCCATGTCGAAACTCTCGGAGAGTACTCAAACTTGGATTGGGGGAAGGAGGTGCGTCGGGCAATCGCTAATCGGCGTGCGCGGGGTCGTACCCATTTCGAGAAATACTGTCTTTTCCAAAGCTCCGAGTCCCCAGAAAGGGCGCGAAACCGGCGAGACAATCTAGTGAGATGTTTAGCCAGACTTTCTAGCAGTCCATTGAGATTGACCATACCTTTGGCATGTAAGTAAAGATGGTATGGACAGGAACGAGAGTATATGGAGCAGGATCTCATTGCTCAAGGAGGAAAGGTGATCGGTCTTGTGCCCGCTTGTGGTTGTGCGCAGTCGTTTTGGCGGGTGCGACTTTGACAACTCATTATCAATACGCCTTTTTGGCATTATGTAGCATCCATAGCGAAGCAAATACTAAGTAAGGAGCTTGACACCATCGCCATCATCAATGTACAGTCGGATAGACAGCTTATCTAAGTGCGATAACCTCCAAGCCGAGATTACCGTATTTTTGGTACACGCGATACGTCATCTCTAAGCACGCGTTTTCTCTAGTTATACCTTTTAAGTTGTACACTCAACATTGTTCTTCATTGTCTGGTATTCCGCATGGATGCTCTAAAGAAACTCCACACATCTGTTGCCCAGACATTCGAGACTTGCTTCGATAATGCTTATAAGGATCTCAATGCAGAGCTCGCTGCCAACGACGCACGCGTTAAGGATGCCAAAAAGAGAACAGAATCCGCCGATGAGGCTCGCCGAAAGCTGGCGTCAGAAGTGGATGAGCTGAGACAAGTGAATGCCTTGTTGCGCGAAGAGTTGCAGGATACGAGTGATTCGAACGAGGGCGAATTTACCGCCAAAGTCTCCAAGCTGGCGGAAACGTATGAACCACGTCGCATTCTCGGCGACAATCATACTTCTGATATCAGCGAAAAGAGCCTGAAGACGCTCCGCGATAGTTATATCGGGCTATATGAACAAGTTAGGATATTTGTACAGGCGTCGGAAGATCTCAGAGAGATCACCAAACGCCGCAAAAGACAGCTGGCGCGCTTCAACAGGTTTGTCCATCAGCAAGAGTTCACTCTCGTGCTCGAGGGACATCCTGTCAGGTTCCAACGTGCCGTAAAGACGGAATCAAGTAAGCAAGGCTCGCCAGCAGAATCAATTACATCAACTCGGGAACCAGTTGCTTCTACATCTGAGGTAGATCAAGGCCAAACGGGCAGCCGCACTGGGGATGAATTGGACAACACCAGCGAAACACGCCTGCAGAGAGAGCACTTGAAATCAGCATCTACGCCGTCAGACACTTCAGATGATTTACCACCGAATACCGCTGCGGCTTCGAGTGCACGGAGAGGTGGAACATTTAAACGGAAATACTCCGCTTTTACTCAGGCAGTCAAGGGTAGTTCGTTCTCCAGGAGCTTGACAAATGGCGGCCCAGGGCATCCTATCATGGTTAAAGGCGAGACCTTGTCCTCTAGCCCCTTAAGGACTTATTCCTCGCACCCTGGCCCACCTGGAACCCAAGATCTGGATGATATTGGAAGTATCATCGTCACTCCGACAAAGAAGATGCGCGTTCATAGGGATCTAGGTCATCAAGCACCAAGGGATCCCCTTACTAACACTGAATCGTTGTCGATACAGCACATGAGACGTCAAAATCATACAAGTGGAAGAAACCAGTTGACTTCCAGAGGACCGGAAGTGCTTCAACCTGTTGATACCAATTTACGAAATACAAGCAGCGCCGGTCAGTTACCAAACAAAACACGGACAAGAGACCTTGGATGCATAACTAGGATATCTTCGATCACGGAGGATGGTGATGAAAACCGGCCCTCAAGATTCATAAAGGAGAAAGAAGCAAATCTACCAAAGGACAACGCAACTCCACGGAACCCTTCGAGTGACCACCGACTATCAGGCCTACTTGCAGGGCCATCGCCAGGCAGCCGAGTGTTACCGGCCAAGAGGACTATTAGTACTTCTGCGCCTACTCAAAACAGCACGCGGCATATATCCAAAGGTAGCTCCTCGGCGTGCCATAGCGGAGTAACTGGTGCGTCTGATGCATCCCCAGCAACCTCGGGACTCACGCGAGGCAAACCAAAATCGATCATGCGACAAGGAAATGCAGACAAAATCCCGCATCCGCCGGAGAACGTAAGCCAGATTAGGATGATGCCAGACGATGAACCCTACAGAGCCCGACCAGCCCACCGACTCGGCCTTGAGCATTTCAGGATAAACCCAGAGTTTAACAACGGGCTGAATTTTGCCTATAACGAAGTCGTCCGAAGAAAAAACGAGCGAAAGTGTGCCGGTGGCTGCACGCGCCCTGGCTGCTGCGGAGAGAAGTTTCTTGCGATGGCGCGTTTCGGCATTCCCACAAACACCTCTGGGAAAGAAATGAACGATCAGGAAATCCTAGAGGAATACCTGGGGGATGATAAGCAGGCGTTTCACGGGCTCAGCCCTAAGGAACGTGAGGATCTCCTAGTCAAAGCAAAGGTAAGGGTCTTTTCGAATCGTTTTGGCAGGCACAGGCATCGACATCACAGGGCAGGTACGCCTCCTGGGTTCTGGCGCACAGATATGCCGGGCACGCAGGAAATGGAAGAGGACCGCGAAGAGGCGCAGAAAGTGGAAAGAGACAAGGTGAACGAGCGGTACAGGGAAGCAATGCGCCCCGGTGGACGATGGGTCTTTGCAGATGAATGACCTAGCTACCTCTTGAGTAGCCTTGACTAGCTGTTTGAGCATATAGCCTGGCGTTGGGAATTTGGATAGAATAATCGGACAAGTGCATACAGAACAGTATCCACGAAGTCAAGTAGTCGGCCTCGGTAAAGGCTCGATAATAGCCTTGCGCATATACTCGAAGTATAACGAGACAAGGTATAACAATCTCGGAGGTATTTCCTTTCTCAATTCTCCCACGGCACTCTGGAGTAGTACATAGCCGACATAGGAACATGATCTGCTATGATGTTCCAAATATGCAATATATCATTGTGTTTTTATTAAGTTTGGCATTACCTAGGTAGTCTCTATAGGTCATCTGTAGCTTGATTGCTGGTAAGTTAAGATGCAGTATGTTAAGCAGTATGTTAAACTCCTTTTTCCTCCTGGTGGCGCGGACTAAAATTGTTGGAAATACCTCTAATAACATGTAGCTCTACCAGAAAAGACCATGGTCTAGAATTGGTTCTAGAGACAACTAGGAGATATCCAGAGAGTTCCCTCGAAACTCCGCGATAATCTCTCAAACATGATCATGCTCCGTATCTACATTAGTTACCCTGTAACCTAAATAGTTTCGGCCGCATCCCAAAAGATCCCAGCACCCTCCATCAACGTGTGAGACCCCATCACTGCTTGCATTACCTGCAAGAAGATCGCGTGTTGCATTCTCCCTCGCAACCTAGCCAATTCTGCCGCGGTAACATTCTTCATCGACTTGGTGGTCCAGGAACGAGATCACCATCGTCTCCACAAGGGTTTCATGGAGAGAAAGGTGTTGTTGCGATTATTGCAGAAGGTCCAGGTGAAAGGGACGTACTCAAAATACTTGTCCTCTCCCATGCCTGTGCGAGGGGAAGATAGCAAGATGTCGTTCACATAGCTGTGGTAGAAGCATGTAATCCTCGACTATGGCAGCTCGAATCTTCCAGGGTTCCATGCTAGAAAAAAGAGGAAGCAGAGAGTTGAAGCGTGCAAATTCCTTAACCGTCTTCCTGCTGATATTGAACAAGTCGAGGAGGTAAGGTGGATAAAACCGTTCGTAGGAGACTTTCAGCGCCGCAAGGACATAACTCTCACTAAGGGGGATTGAGCCGTAGGTAACTTTTTCTACCTACAGATACTCCGGCTTATCTCCTATATTCTTTTGCAGGAACCTCCGGCCTCGAGATACCGCAGATTGAACATTTGTTCATAATTAGTTGACGACCGGCAACTGGCACGCGTGAGCGATAGTTAAGATAGCATATGCTGTCTCTTCACGGGAATGGAGAGGGCCCCAGGACCCGTCCTCGTTCTGGGTGTGTAGCGTTCGAACAAGTGCCTGATATAGGGATATGGACAATCGATCCCACACTTGCAAGTTGCAATAGCCGCCCAAGAGCCTCGGCCATGAGCTCGAGGGATAATATGGCGACAGATTCTGGTAAAAAGATTAACGCTCCATGGTTATTTCTCTTCTGCAAATGGAAGTGATTTATCCATTTATCCCCAATATGACCATCGGCTGTCCACCAGATGTCGCACAGGAAGGCCGTGGCTTTTTGGATCTACATTGCAAAATTGAAAGTGTCTGACCTACTCAAAATGGCAGTAATACATTGTAGTTTGCTGTAAAGCTGAGATCTCTCTTGCCGTGGTAGGTGTGAAAGTGGGTTGGGCTCTTGAATCTGTCCAGTAGGCGACGGGTCGATAATGGTTTATCCAGCAAGAATACAGCCAACAGTGCTTTGGCAGTGTCATCGGCACCCGCCTGGATTGACGGCGCTATGCACAAGATTGACATTAGCAGGGCAATAGAGAGGAAAGTCGGGGTTGTATAGGGTCATACCAAATCCTATAGTGCCGCCTTGTTCAAGCAGCGCATTGCGAAGCATCTTGCTGAGCATGTTATTGTTGGTGTTGTCAAGACTGAGGTCACTTGGTGAGTAGCCATTGTGCAAAAGGGTGGTGAGAATTTTAAGTCCGTCCTCATCAGCTACTCAAACTGCGAGCAGGTGCTCTTACAGACGCAAAGTGCCACAGTGTTGATTGGCGATTTGGGAAAGCTTGTTCTCACGAACCAGGAGTTATTCATTCTCGTCTGGAGCAGTGCAGAGTCTCGTTGCTATAAGTCTTCCACAGGACTCTTAATAAATCATTCTTCTCAAATTCTCAATGCATTCCTCTAGATACGGGCATCCCTCACTTTATCCAAGTTAAGGCGCCTTGAAAGTCTCAGGCACGACTGCCTTCATGATAGGCAAGTGCATAACCACCAAGTACCACTCCGTAAAGTAAGGGAAGCCCTTCCTCCATTCCCTATCAAAAATCTTCGCGAACCCGAAAGTGAGCAAACTCGCACACATAATATCCGCCAGCGTCAGCCGATATCGAATTAGATCTTTGCGATCACGCAGATTGTCCTCGAAGATTTGGATGGCTTGTGCGGTGTCATGCTGGGCTTTGAGCACCTCGTCCTTGTTATAGGGTGTGTAGCTGACTAGTGGGCGGACCCAGGATGCGCCATGCAAGGCAATTGCCACACACTCCATCAATACCAACGTATCTGATCCGACAAAAGTTGGAGTCTTCCCCAGCAGATTCAGAGCCCAGTAGAAGTCCAGGATGAAACTTGCCGGCTGCAGTTCAACTTCCTCCAGCTCAAGCCCTATTGACTTTGCAACTACTTGAATTCCCAAAGCTTGTGGGCTTTGCTTGTTATTTCACCCGTGCCAGATTATCCACTGTATCAGATTCTTAATTAAGAACAAAACTAACCTTGTATGTGTAGATTTTTCTAAAGTTCGCTCCCTCCGTTGCTGCTTCACTTCTATTCTGTAGCAGCTTAAGTGATAGTTCAAGGAGCATACTTACGTGCACTCCTGAATAATCTGTTCGGTGAATTACTTCTAGAGAATAAATATATTAGAATCAATATAAATGCTCCTTATAGCAACACAGGAACAAATTTGAGAACTTGATGAATGTACGCATC
The DNA here is from genome assembly GCA_027569065.1 of Aspergillus cavernicola. Classification (NCBI taxonomy): domain Eukaryota; kingdom Fungi; phylum Ascomycota; class Eurotiomycetes; order Eurotiales; family Aspergillaceae; genus Aspergillus; species Aspergillus cavernicola. Next base: position 58,480 of record JAPDEK010000113.1, read on the forward strand.
GGCCGATGGATGGATCACCTCCGAGTCATTAACATGATAGATAATATTATTTTGGCATAACCCAACACTCCTTGCTTCTTGATCTCAAAGTAATTGGAAAATCTACTCGGTAGTCATATCATCTTCGCAATTGTGCGATGGCATCTTTATGATTTCTTGAATCAGAAAATGTGCAAACTGTTCCCAATACCTTTAGTGGTAATTTGAGGACATTATATAACGCCAACCCATCTCCAGTAAGGTTAGCTACAGTAAGATTACGTAGCGCTACTCTGGAGTCCGGACTTTGGAGTACCTCGGCATTCCTTGTTCCTTGGCATACGCAGGACACGTGCTGTCGCTTCCATCTCCGGACCTGACGTCTCCTGCTCCTTGACGACTTTAACCTATCTCTAACGAAACAAATTCACTTGGGCACCATATTTTACCTCTCCAGTTTCTTCTTCTGTTAATGTACTTGCGTTCGCTCCGCTATGGAGGCCGCTCGGAAGACTAGAAATGCGGTTCCTGCCGTCCTCCTGCAGCCGTCCAAGTGGCTCCCACTGTATGAAGACTTTGTGACCAAGAATGCAAGCTCGATAGGGCAGGTTGAGTCTGCATTGAGGTCCCTGACTTATATCATTCCAGGTTGGTCATTCCCTGGGTCTCCGCATACCCGTGGGCTCGCTAACGCTTATCGCTTGACAGGGCGGTACCGCGATTCAGAGATCCCTTCAGAATGTGGTAGGTTGACTTGCTCTTCAACTTTCGCAGGGCACCGCTAATCTGCGAATGCAGTTCACTCTGGGGTACAGCTGCTGTCGCTATACCACGATTCTCTAATCTCGAAAGTCATCTCTAATCTACCGCCAACCGTTCATCGACAAACGCCCACCCCCCACACCCGATACACCAAGTACTGGACATCGCAATCTTCTTTATACCAGAAGGTCGCACTCACTCTCCAGACCGTCCAGTACACAGAGCTGCTATGGGAAATGATTGCGCGACGGCGCGGCGAAAAGGTCCGCTGGCGCATTGTGGTCTTCATCGAATTCGTGAAAGCGATCTGTCGCCTATTCCTACTACGCCTCACAAACTCGCGGCCGCTAGTTAGCCCTCCACTACCCGAGCGCGAAGTCGACCCACGGTCATCAGAAGAAGAAGAGGAGAGTGACTGGAATGGGATGCAGACTCCAGTCAGTGAACGGTCCTCCGACATAAGCTGGACCATGCCTCGTACTGGACTCTCACTTCCTTCTCTACCTGACGTGAACGATGTTTCAAACTACCTCATATCGAAGGTGCTTACAGCAGATGATATCAAGCCGCCCAAGGCGCTTTTGCATCGGGTCACTGGCCAGGGCCAGTTGGCGGAGATCCTGCATATCCTTCGGCCAGTTGTCTATGCACTTGCGCTACAAAGATGGGGAGGCGACAAACGAAGCTGGAGACCTTGGTTGATTGGCTTCGGCATGGAGTATGGCTGCCGACAACTCGCCAAGGCTGACTTCCGGGAGAGGGTCGCTGGCGGCCTCCGTGGACTCACCGGCCTCGAGCGGGAGGAGCTGAAGAAGAGGGGCTGGTCGATGGGTTGGTGGTCGATGCGAGGCGCTTTCTATGAAAACATTACCAAGTTTGTCAACCTTATCCCTGCCTACCAAAGGGTGGAAATGCTAACTTTGACAGGTCTACATTGAAAGGGTTAACAGGAAAGATGAAGAACAAGCCTCTTCTTGACTTGGTGGGCAGCATCATTGAAGATTACGAATATCTTTGGGATAACTACTACTTTTCGACTACGACACTTTGATCGGCAACCTTCGTCCAACCGGTTTGCCGAGGTGGATTGCTTGGAATGTCATGCTTTATTTAATAGATACCCGGCGGATTTGATTAACAGTTCTTGCATATACTTACTTTGTCACAATAAAGATTTAGAAATGACAGGGTATCATAGCATTACTCTTGTAAATCCATCTTATAGAACCTCTGTGGTCTTCTTCCCAAACCACTCTTGGAGTTCCTGGTCAGGTCCCTTGGCTGTACCACCAGACGACAGCAAAAAATCCATGAGCTGTGTGTTATCCTCATCCACAGGCCAGTCAACCTTCTCCCCCCCCTTAAGCTCGAGCATCTCCTTCGCCGTACCCCAACTAAACCGACACTCAGTCCCCCACCCAAAGACAGGATCCATGTTATTCCGCAGCCAACTCACACACTTTGAATCGGAAGGATACCCACTCCCCCAACTATCACCAGTAGGGGCGTTCAGCGCCTCATAACAAACCTCCAACGCAACATCTCTTGTAACCTTCGCCGCCACACTCGCCGCACTCACGCAGGGATACAACGAATCCGCCTTCTTCGCAACCGTAATCCTCAACGAAGGAAAAACCATCTCCAACTTCTTCTGGTAACTCGCCGGATTCCCCACCGTATCAATATAAACCTCCCGCACATTCATCTTCCTCTCCTCCACAACGCCCCGGATTAACTCAATCGTCGCGTCCATCGCCTGCGCATTGAGGTTATACGCCCCGCCCACCCCATCAGCAGGACGCATCATCCCCGATGATATATCCCGCGGCGAGAGAAGTTTCACCGCCCACCCGCAGGAATCATGCAGCTTTGTATCTGGCGTACAGAGGATCCGCATTAGTTTCGCGCGTACCGTAGCTGTAAGGACTTTGCTGTCGTCGAAGTGGTATTCCGTTGAGAGGAGGGAGTGGTGGAGTTTAGAGGGGAGGTAGAAGGCGCTGTAGACCATTGGGCCGAGGACGGGACCGCGGCCGGCCTCATCGACGCCTAGGATTAGGTAGTCGGAGTCTAGGTCAGAGTCGGGGTCTGCGGTTGAGGTTAAGGTTGAGGTTTCTGGTGCGGTTGAGATTGCGGGCGGGCATGGTGAGTAGTATGCGTAAGATTCGCCGGGGAGGAGGCGGGTTTTGTCTATGCTTGGAGGGAGGAAGGGTTTTGTTTCGGGGATTGGGTCTTCCATTGTTGCGATAGTTGGTAAATTGGTTTCTCAACGCGAGGTGATAGAGTAGAGAGTGTGTATGTAAAAAGGTGATTCTTAGGCGGCGCTGGGGGAGACGCGTCTCGGCGCAAAGCGTGTCCCACTTAAAGATTAATTTGGTTGCACGAATGTTGCTAAATTAGGAAGAAGATTGAATAAGAAACATTCCATGGATATAACAAGGGAAACAAATATATAGATACATAAAATAAGTAAAAATCAGTATTTGCCTGCTTCGGAATTTTGTGTCTTTCACTTTCCAACTCAGCATCCAGGATGTCCAAACCACTGTGTCCTGCTACATTTTTGATGGCATCCAACCTAAGATAATTAACTTAGTTCAAAGGTTTCTTTGTCAATGTTCACAATATAACAAAGGCAAGTACAGTGTAATTTAAAGATCGCCATTATTGGCATGTTGAGCACAAATGATTACCATGAATGGAATAGCCCTAAGCACTAATGCAGCACTCAGGGACGAGGCTGAGTGAAGCTGATATCACTTCGCTGGGTTGACTCAAGATTTCACTCACCATCTGCCTTGATGACTGCCCTGTTGGCTCTGAGCGTTTCCATTGATCCCTTCTCAGTGTCATCCAACACCTGATGTATTCTGCTATTGATACTGTGACCACCATGATCATGGCGGACCCTATCTCAATAATCGGAACGATCGGGGCACTTTCCAATATCGCTGACATGGTTGACAAGGCTCTAGTCGGCATTGAGGCACTCTGGCATGCTTGGAAAGAAGCAGACCTCTTTTTTCTCAGTCTCGTCAGCCAGTTGATTGCTCTCAGGGCAGCTTTAATAAAAAATACAAGAGCTGGTTGGGAAAGTCATGAATCTTCGCACTATCAGCTCGTCATGGATCTGGATGTTTCGATTTCCTGCTGTGACAAGCTAGTGAGTAAGGTCGAGGAATTCGTTTCAGCGCTATGCTATGCCGATGGCGAGAGTCTGGATTTTCGTGACAGAATAATGTTCCTCTCTGGAAGTAAGGACCTCGACAATGTCCAAAGGTGGATTCAGCAGCAGACGAGTGCTTTGAATTTGCTCCTAGCAGCGTGTAACTGGTGAGTCCGTGATGCGTGGAATATGGAGATAATAAGCAAATAGTTTTGTGTGACAAGCAAAACACTATCGGAACAGGGAACGTTGTTGGAAAAGTCTAGTACTTGGAAAGTTGTTCGCCGGGTTTATTGACACTGATAGTTCACCGGGATGCGGACTCATTCCTCACACAGTGGACGGACGGACTCTCCAAACTTTCCCTCGCCTTCTCCTTTGACAGAGCTATTCGTTTCGAAAGGGTATGACAGGGCACTTCGTGCCTTTGTTAAGGAGTCTGTGATCCGACAGCATGCAGATGGTAGAGCGGGAAGGTCTGAAACAACCGTTAGCTTGATGAAGTCTAACCTTGGGCGGCCGAAGACACCAGCTCGATGTTCTGCTATTGGGCGTTAAGGAGGAACAGAGACGTCGGTCCATCCAGGGAACGAGGCTCAAAAAAGACAGCTATCATACACTTGAGTGAGGCAATTGCCGAGTTGCCATTATCATATATGTCATTTCGATTGTTCAGAGCCTAGTGTCGGTCATCGATCAGGCAGGCTCTCGTCTTCAAGAAACAAGCAAGGTGTGCTGCAACTTTTTTCCATACATGGCCGATGATGCAAACTCAAGGGAGCTGGTTAACAATCTGTGGAATGACCCTTGTGACCTTGAGGGGCTTGGCCAAGCAAATGTGGTTGAATCAGAGGCCGCTCAATAGTAAGTTATTTATTAGAGGTGACTTTGGAGAAAATGACTGATGATATCAGCTTTTCTTGACAACATCCGTCGTATCGCCTGTCCCGCGTACGTACCAGAACCAGAAGACATCTTATCTTACAACTGCACGAGGCAAAAATGATAGGAATCAACGATGTGCTACTCATAAAGGGCGGGGTGACGTTCAGAGTAAGAGAGACTGACACCGGCGCTCGGATTAGTGATCTGCCAGATTTTGGCACGATCATCTTCATCGCGGATTTTGCAGGTTATGATCACCCACGCCCCGAAGACCCCCCAGACGACTGTTCTGAAGCAGTCAATCAACCTTTTCAGGTCAATAGTGGATTTACCCTGCTTCATAAACAAGACTATCTGCCTTCTCTTGGATAATCTGGGTCTCTTCAAGCGCAAACTAAGTAAACCACCGCTAGCGCTCTACTTCCCGACCTACACCGGTGGTACGGATGCAATAGGAGCCATGAAATACGTACTACGGCAGTTTCAAGCTATTGACATGCTACTTGGTAGAACACTAGAAGAGCAGTCACCACAGACAGGAAACAGCAAGCCTATTCTTCCTAGAAGAACCTTGGAGGTAAGGTAGAAAGGACTAATGAGTTGACGGGGTGGGCTATAGTAAAGGGAAAACCTGAAGTAAGAAATACAGAGGGTGAGGATAAAAGTGCTTTCATGGATATAAAGACAGAGTTAGAAAGGATAAGAAGTATTACAAGAGATACTACTCCGTAGTAAACGGAAGAATAGGCTTCAGCTCATTCATCCCGGCTCTGTCTTTATCTGGGATGAGCAAGAAGCTATCTTACAAGTAATCATGATCAGTCCAGAACCCAACTGCTTATTCATTCATGTGCTGATCTTAAATATATTAGACTTACATCTGCACATCATGCTCAGGTCAGACCTGCTTTGGCTATGGATTGGTACCAATGCTCTCATGAGTCATCACCACGCCCTAGTGTCTCCAACATTACCCACAGTAGCCTTTACATACGCCTCTCATCAATATTTGGGCAAAGCTTCAAGCATCTGTCCATACGCATGGAGCTAGATTCGACAAAAACGAAAACTGTGGCCTGGCATCTGGCTACCAACAACCTTTATTGAAGAAGGCTCAAGGTATGAGCCCCTCTGATAACTTCATTTGGCGTCCAAAATGAATGTAGAAAAGGGTTCAAGGAACATCTTGATGGAAGCTACGAGGAACTCCGTCTGTAATCGATGCCATCTCTCGATGTCCAACAGTGGGTTCTAGTTATTTCTGGCTTGTTGATGGATGGGATGGACAAGTACGTTAGTCTCGCTTTATCTTCTATCACCAGAACGATCCGGAATCCTGATCTAGGAGCCGATCGCCTGAGATGCAGTGGATTAGAACGAATAGAGAATGAAGGCACGAAACGGAACTCTATGAGATGTAACGGATGGAATGAGGTCTGATCCCAGTAACTACCTGGCTAGCTAGGGGGCTTATATAGATGGTTTGGGCGGATTGGTTCCATTTCCAATTAGGAAGGAGACTCTGAAGGATTCTGAGGCTGGAAATGAGTGTTCCCGTTCAATAGCGGAATTGTCTAGACGGCAAACACAGCATGGATCAAATGTTGACGGGGGCATAGATAGACCTAGATAGCCATTTTGGAATGATCTTCTGAATGTAATTATTCCAATCTATTAATACATAGATCATCAAGGGTCGGTGGCTCAGGGGTAGAGCAAGCGGCTGCAGCATTAATTGTATCCGCTAGGTCCCGCGTTCAAATCGCGGTCGGCCCTATTATTTTTTTTGGATTTTTTTGGAGTTGATATCGTCATTGAAAGGTGGATGTCGAATTTTGAGGCCAAAGTCGATTTTTATACACTAAAGTTGGGAGTCGAACCTTATTCGCTATTTAGCCCCGCTCCGACTATTTGTACCACTCAACTTTCCCATCTCAATTATTCTCGATGTCTCAGGCAATGATGAACGACAACACTGTTTTATTTTGGTTTAATCCTTACTGCCTCTGCCCCCGGTCATGCTGCCACACTTATGTCCAGGTCAATATGTATTTTTTTTGGAACAAGCGACCTCAGTAGCAATGAAATCGCAAAAAAGGTATACCATGCCACACCAAATGCCAAGCATATTCTAGTTCTAACCAAGCTGGAAGGCAGGACAAATAGTGGTTACCCTGTGCAAATAAAAATCGCCATCTTTCTGTTCGAAACTGAGTCGATAATGCTGCTTTGAAGTTTATACAACATACCACGGTCGTGGCGGCAACGGTGATTACCTACTGAGTACATTACCTGCGTCTTAGTACGGAGTATTTTGGGGGAATTGATATGAATAGCTTGGGTAGTTTACTGTATAACTATATATAGCTACGACTAGATATACGCTCACGCAAGTAATCATAGCAAATAACAAAAAGAGCGTATACTACATTGCCTACTACTCCATTTACCTTTCATCATACCGGCCCCCATATAATACCTTATGACCTGCTTACCCAACGAGCAGGCGACCCCCGCGTGTGCTCAGGGGGGGATGATGCCTTTTGCTCAAACCCCCATTATGTACATAGTCTAAAGCACCACTCTAATAAGTATAGATAGACATTCACAATGGTCCTACAAGGTGTAGATTAATGGGTATACACTGCATTATATTAGCTATAGGTGTACTTTTGTTTTTCTCAAACAAAGGGCCCTTCTGTTAGTAGTAGATAGAAAAAAGCAGGTGTATAATAGGGCCTATTTTCATCACATCTGGACCCACCCTTTTTACCATCTATAACGGAGAGAAATAGAGAGATAGAGAGATAATAAAGAGACGAGCTGGTGACCCTCCCTTGCGCTTGAACGGATGTTTTCTTACAAATACCTACTTCGTACATGGTCTAAGGAAGGTCCTACTTTATGAATAAGTAACAACTGAAAATGGAACGGGAAATCGACCCATCCCACCATTACACTCGAAAGGTGTCTCTATACTATCATAATAGTAGACAGTGAATAATAGGGGTGTCGGCTCTTATATCACGGCGACAATAAGTGTAGATGAACATTCAAGACAGCCCCACGGCCGTAGGTTGAAACTTATAAGGTAAAGCTTTAGTCACTATATAAAGAGTAAAGCGAGTTTTCTCTTCCAAGGCTATTATCAGTACCTAGAAGACGGGTGGAGGGAACTTAGAAGAGATTCGACGAACGCCTCCATTACCATCTTGGTCATTTATCTAGGTGAATAAAACTGTATGGTTTTCCGATGGTTCAACGAAAGCTCTATATTAGTATGTGTCGACAGCTATAGTTACTACGATCGAGGCAGTACCTCGGTTGGATAATGTTCAACTGCTTATGGGAAGTTCTATGGATCCCATGGGTTTAGAGGAAGGTCAATCCCTTTGCATTTAAATTGCATAAATTGAGGCCCTAAGGCAATTCTTCAGTTAGTTCTACGATTTATCGAACCATTCTATCTCCAGTTATCTCTTCTATCTTCGACAATAGGTATGCTTCAGTAAGGGCTTCCCCGAGTCTATATATTTGATCCCCAGTGAGGCCGTATGAGCGTGGCGAGGTATTAAGGCTTATTGTCACGTTACGTATGGACTATAAATTGCATGAAACTCGGTAATGCGTATACATAAATTCATTAAGTTTGGTTCGATCGGGGGCTTCAGGAAAGGCCACAGACTATGTAGTGCCCTTTGAAGAAGGTTCGGATATCCACAGTCTTTAAATAAAAGAATAACAGTATTTCAAGGTCATTAACCTCATTCCCATTGTTGATAGATATTATATACAGCGGGTATACGATATAACTTAACAAAATAAATAAAATCACCCACCCCACCCAGCACACAACGCCGCAACCTCCCCCCTCCCAAGTGTAACAAAGCGCCCTTTCCCTCCACCTCCATCCTCCCCTCTAAGTCCAAGACCAGGACAAAGCGCAGCCATCAGACATGCAAGGATATGTTTACAGACCGCCGGTGCTGACTCCGGGTGCAGAGGGAATGTGCCACCGAATGAGTAAGGGTGCTTAGATTTGTCGTCAGCGGCAGATTGGGCGTTGATGTTGGCGTCATCAGCATGGCTACGGTGCGGGGTGGAGTCGTTGTCGCTCATATCCTCATCTTCGTTCTCGGGTTGGTTTTCAGATGATGAAGAATGAGGAGATCGTGAGGATGACTCTGGCTCTGGCTCTGGGCCTAAATCGCGAAATGCTGATATTGAAAATGCCGGACACGTGCAGTTCCATGCTTGGAGGCGGACTTCATAGCCTTTTTCTTGCCACTGGGGTCGGTTTTGGTGGTGGTGATGGGGGGTTCCCCTCTGTATCTGTGTCCGGAAAGGTGATGCCGATGTCGTATTTCGAATTGTAGATGCAGACGTAACAAAGAAGAAATCTTCTTCTTCTGATATTCGTCCACTTCCACCTTTACCTCTCCCCTTGAATCCAGGTCGATCCTCATTCCCGAGCTCGTCCCGATTTCCCAGCTCGGTTTCATCTAACAATGTCCGAACCCGCCGAACAAGCCCCCTATCCAGGATATCCAGGGCAAGAAGAAACTCATTAGGGAATATGCAGTGGAGGGTCAACATTAGCGGTTTTAGGTGTGTGAGTTGTGTATTTGGGAATGCGGATGGTGGTTGAGGTTGGGGTTGGGTTTGGCGGGGGTAATGTCTTGGTTCATTCTCTCTTTCTGTCTCTGTCTCTTTCTTTGTCTCTGTCTCTCTTGATGATATTGTTGAAGTTGTGTATTGTGATAGTTTGAAGAGGAGGTTGTTGATGAATTGGTTTGTTTGTGGAAGATTCACATTCATGTTTAGATCCGCCATGGTTGTTGTATATATCCTTGTGCCATTATTTCGTGGAATTGGAGCAGATATACCGGATTCCCCTGGCAAGATGTTGACTCCGATCTGTTTGACTACTATACGACGAGAAAAAAAGTCACCCCTCGCAGAGAAACATAAACGAGGTCTATCTCACATCCTCTAGATAACTACTCGTTGGTTACTGTAGCTCTGGTAGAAAATTGATGGACCGCTGACTCAGAAATTCTCCGAAGCGCAGATAACTCGCAACTTTAATCTTACATCACTCGTATGGTACTGTACACTCTATCGCAGTTCCACCAGAAATATACTAGAAAATGTCCATAACTTACCGTATGGTATCGTCCCAGGCTCCATCAGCGCCCAACTTAACATCCCGTCAGGTTGTCGATTTTCTCAACTGAGGCTTCAAGCGATCATCCCGAGGTCAGGGACAACATTAGGTGTCTAGCGGGTGAACAATCTGCCACCCTTCCACATCCCAATTCTTAATTGATCACATATACCATAGATTGGATCATGGCGTCTCACGAGGTGTCCCAAGATGAGGAGGCGTATGAGGAGAAGAATGTGCATGAGGTGTACCAGCAGATTGCAAGGCATTTTTCGGCGACGAGATATAAGGTTTGTCACCACCCTTCTGTTGATAATGTCCTATGTGCGGCCAAGTTAATTAAGATTATGACAGCCATGGCCGATTGTGGAACGATTCCTTCAGAGTCAAAGTCCTGGTGCTATTGGGTTGGATGTAGGATGCGGCAATGGCAAGTATCTGCCTGTAAATCGAGATGTGTTTATTGTTGCTTCTGATCGGTACGTATATATTTCATCATATATTTCTGTCTTGATACGTTTTGTCTATTTACATGAATTCTTTCTTGCCTTTCAAAAAGAAATATACATGGTATCCAAACTGACCATCTTAGATCCGAAAACCTTGCGCGAATCGCCCTGCAGCATCAACCACACTCGACTATTCTGGCTGATATACTGAATCTACCACATCCAGATTCCGTTTTTGATTTCGCCATCTCAATCGCCGTTGTGCATCACCTGTCCACACCAGAGCGAAGGATTCAAGCGGTTCGTGAGATTCTGCGCAAGCTGAAACCCGCCTCTGGTGAGACCCCCGGCGGCAGGGCCCTGGTCTATGTCTGGGCCCTGGAGCAAAAATCTAGCCGCAGAGGCTGGGACAAAGGTGACGACCAGGATATCATGGTTCCCTGGGTCTTGAAGACCCCCGTGCCGGAGAATCCCGATGCCCAGCCAAAAGTATTCCATCGGTATTATCATCTCTATCAGGCCGAGGAACTGGAGCGGGACATCGACACTGCGGGTGGCCGTGTGCTGGAGTCGGGATACGACAAAGACAACTGGTGGGCGATCGCGACCCGAGTAGACCAACAACATCCATAACCGATTCGAACGGTCCTCCGAGATCCAGCCTCGGAGCCCGTTTTCGACGTCATGTGGATTCTGTGACAGTAAAAAAAGCCACCCAAGTAGGGGCTTTGAGATCTCACTTAGTGGAGGAGAACATTCGCAAATACCGTCTATGAGAGTTCCTCCTTGTGAATCAAAATACCTCCCATCGCTATGCAATTCGTAACAACGCAAAAATGAACAAAGGAAATTTGCCCCTATCTAAGGAAGCGTCCGAGGAGGAAGGCCGAGATTGGGTCCTCGATGACCGGGATGAACTCCCAAATCTAGTGGCGGTCGTGCTATTTGATAGGCGTCTCGCGAAGGCGGAGGAGGGTGGAAAGGCGGCAGAGGGGCAAATGCAGGGATTCCAGCAGCAGGAACACCCGCAGTAAGCTCTTGAACAGAGGGAAGCTGAGGAGGAGGATGGATCGATCGTGATGCTGAACCTTTTCTTGGTCGGGATAAGGATGTACTGGCTCTGCGTGTCCTGGTTACGGGTGGATCGATGGCTGAACTGGATAGTGAGAACGGGACCACGCCGGCTCGACGCGCCATCTCTTGCTCCCCCAACTGCCAATGCATGGCCTCTGCAGCCCGCCATGGAATTGCCATTTCCTCTGCCACTTTTGACCACATCTCGGCCTTGAACCTGTTACATAACGTCAGCAATCGGAATTCCAACCTTGCCAACCAATTTTCTCGTTTACCTTTCATAGAGACGTGCGAGTTTGTTTTTCTTGTCTTCGTCCCATTCACTCCGGCGCTCCAGGTAGTTCTGATAATGAAGGCGGCAGCTGATAGCACTTCGTCCGGGTAGTCGTTTGCTGATGTCCTCCCACTTCATACCGCTGCCTCGCAGCTCGATGATCAGAGCGTCTTCCTCGGGAGACCACTTCGACTGCTTCTTCGCCGGGGATTCTGCCGTGTGAGCAGGTTGTAGACGTTTTGCTGGAACTGAAGCTGGAGCCTTGGCGGTAAGCGGGGGCACCGAGGACGCCGAAAGCACCGATGGTTGGGTCGCAAGTCCAAGTGGTGGTGCAATCGGAGCCACTGGGGGCAGCGGGTGCATAAGATGAGCAGGCGGGAAAGTCGACGGAGTGCTCATGGGGGTCGCCTCCTCTTCATCTTGGGGCTTCAAGAGCAGTGAGATATCCACTTTGACAGGAGGTGGTAGGATAGGCTGGTTTTGTAACGCAATCATATGCGCGATTCACAGCGTTGAAGTCTTTGCTCGTTTGTACGGAGTCTGTGAGGGTGTAGATAGAGTAGCACCCACTGGGATGGATGAAAAAGAAGAGTTGCCGTTGTCGTAGCCGTTTTGTCCTTGGATGCCCGATATTTAGAATGGTGCTCACAGTTTGACTGTGGTGACAGACAGGCGTCAAAAGTAGTAGTCCACTCACAGCCCAGCCGAATCGAGTATTAGGACAAACAGAGGACCGCCCTTTAAAAAACAGTACGTCAAGTACCTGGTCTCGTCGGGGGTTTCCCGTGTCTTGAATCTCGGAATGAGCGGCAGGCAATAGAATAGATCCAACTAAATGTACCTTGACTACTAGTTCAGGTATGGTTGACTAACCAGCTCGATGGCCCTGTTGAGGCTGAGTCCGGAGGGTATCCTATCACTGGCCAACCGGCAATGATGATCTAAGAAGATAGAAAGCGAAAGAACTCCGAGAGAAAAAGAAGGGTATCGAGACTTTGAATGGCATCCAAACGATAAAATGGTAAAGAACGATCAACGATATCGAGGAAAAGTCTGGTATCTATCAAGAAGGCGGATGATACCTTGAAGATCTAGAGATACCCGACGGCCGTCAATGAAGGAACCAGGACGAGCAGGAGTGACGAGAGGAAAAAGAAAGTAGTGGTCAGTGTAGGCGTGGGTAGTAGGAAGAGAGAAGGAGGAAAAGTCGATGAGAGAGGATGAAACACAAGAATCTGGAAGCATCACTAGGAAGACAATGACAGGTGATTATTGACCAGCACAGGAGCCAGTGAGAAGCTCAGTATAAAGGAAAGAAGATCCAGAGGCCCCGTGGAGAGGCCACCTGGGTTTGAGAAGCCCTTTCGATTTAAATTACTCTTTTCCCTTCCAGTTTTATTATTTTATTATTTTAAAATTGCTATGACGGCAATGATACTGGCTTTATTATACTACTACTAGTCCTAGGTACTTAATTAGAATAGTTCATCCGCCAACAAGAACCGTGTCTTAGTTGATCACATATACCGAGTACTAGTACTCCGAAAGAAACGGTCAGTACTGTAGGAGAGCAGAAAAGAATAATACAAAAAACGGAAATTTCAAAGATTATTAACGGTTCCACTCGAGGATACAGAAACTAGAAAAGAACGGCTCCCGAACGTTCGAGCCCAAGGTGACCGACGAGTCCTGACTCCTCAGACAAATCAACAGTAATAACTAATAAGAAAGAGAAATTAATCGAACATAAGTCCCTGGGACGGGATCTTGTAACAGAATAATGATGGGGCAAATCAGCGACGGGCTTCCGGTTGTGCGTCGAGCAAGCTGCAACATGGGCTAACTGATGCATGATAGATCTCAAGTTTCAACGCTATCCTCTTGTATGTGATTGCCTGCAGGCCCGGAATTATGCCCTATAGGAGGCGCCTGCTGATAGCCTGATAGCCTGATAGCCTGATAGTAGTAAGAGCAAAATGAAGAAACATGGTTCACATCCAGTGGAGAAGAATCCTTTCCGTCTCGGTTCTAGTACTCTGGGCTCTGGAGACGCGGTGGAGAGCAAGACGAACGGGGCTGACGTTGTTCAACGGCGTCAGATCCTAAACTGGCTACATGCTATAATAGGCACCATTAAATAAATCCCATCGGCCGACACGGGGGCGAGTACGGAAAAGTGCTTGTCTGCTCCATCTGATACATCATCCAAGTGTACTTAGTATACTAAGCCGTGGCACGTACTATGGTTGCCATTGCCACTCGCGACTTGTCAGACTCGGACCCTTCGCGCATTTTCACGTAGATTTCGAGTAAGTTTCAACGGCTGTGGGATCGTCCAGCCAATTACTCTCCCTTGCAACGGCCACGAACCAAGCCTCGAACGGCAGGTATCGCCCTAGAAAATATTATCGTTGCTGCACTAGCCGGGATCTGGGGTCTGTTTTAGCGATTGTTCGCCTTCATTATTCACGGTCCAACTGTAGCTCATCGCCGCACCTCATCTATCCTCTGGTTGGCATGATTTCGGCCCACTAAACGTTGGGGGACATTGGTCAGGCCAGCCACCGCCATCATCTCCTGGAGGGGTTTGCTCAAGTTCGTCATGTTCTTTGATGGCAGAGATAGTCGTCTGCAGAATCAGGTTGATTCAACCCTCCGAGGACGCCGTCGATAATAGCGGATACTATCACTCAGACGTAGTCTTGTTGACAAAAGTCACACCGACACTAGAGAATGGCGGTATTAGATTAAACAATAGGCCAGGACACTCATTCCATTATCATCTCAGCCAGAAAGTGATGCATCCACCCTCATTCTCGTCTTGCTATCACTGTCAGTAAACGATCGGGTCTTGACTGGTTTATTGCACTGGTGTTGGTGGAGCAGCTCGAGTTCGAGACGGTTTCCTTCAAAGATTGCACAAATAAGCCTGAGCTCATTTCGACCTCGTTTGCTGCGGAGTTCTGTTCCACCTGGTAAGTATACGGGAAGACCCCGGTAAAAACCACGCGCTACTTTTCTTCTTCAGAACAAATTCTCCGAGTCGCTCAGGGCCCCAGGGCTGGACTGGGGGTTTACTTGTTTCGTCTTAGTTTGTGTCACTCACTTCGGGAGGCTTTGAAGTTTCGGCTTTAGTTTGTGCTAGACAGCATCATAGTACATTACTACATAATAATGCATATCCCTATTCTCGTCCCTTCGTCTCTGAAGGTACCGGATTCGTAGCCGCCAGTTTGCCCATTGTCTTGTCCTACTGCCCGAGGGCATTGCTTTCAGCCCGCTAGTACGTGGTAACAAACCGCGAAACGTTCCCTTTCTTGGGTCGCAATCTCCAAATTACGGAGACCGCGACAATGTCGAAAGGCCATGCTCGCTTTGTCTGAGTCGCTATGGTTAAACGAACTCGACGCTAAGGATGATCTGCCTCTCATGGGCCTGGTCATTTCGGTTATACTAGTCGCACCCGGGCTTGCGAGCCGTTGAAAAGTTAAAACGCTCCTTATAAGTTATTACGGGGAATAGAAGGGTCAAATGACAAACAGTCAAAGCGTCAAACAAGGTCAAGACTCAAGACATCTCGGGATCGCCCAACGGCTCGGTAGCATGAAGGAGTCCTTAGGAGCTCGTTAATTTTCTCTTTTCTGGTGTGTCATTAGAAAGAAGAGCGGCGCATTGACTGGGTTCTGGAACCTGGAGCCTTGCCAATTGCTTGCCGCCGCGTCTGCGCTTGTTTCCTCTTCGGTTGTGAGGTCTAGAACGTTTGCGACGTGCCATCCAGAGGAGTTCATGTTTTGGTTCCGACAGCGCGACCTGCCGCTCCGCAGAATTATGAGGCGTTTCGCCTGTACTAGGGTTCCGACAGAGGACCAGGGTGCTCAATCTATCTGATTCCGCTCTCGTATGAAAGAGGATAGAGAAGA
The DNA here is from genome assembly GCA_027569065.1 of Aspergillus cavernicola. NCBI lineage: Eukaryota > Fungi > Ascomycota > Eurotiomycetes > Eurotiales > Aspergillaceae > Aspergillus > Aspergillus cavernicola. The sequence goes on from JAPDEK010000113.1 coordinate 74,153, forward strand.
AAAGGGGCGAAAATACATGCTAAATCCATGCCCTCCGGGGAGGGGCTGATTATCGCGATTGCGGAGAAAGCAGGCAGGTTTCCTTCGAACGACGGGGCTGACAGGCGGGAGAGGAGACAAGGGTAGGTTTCGAAACACTCGTTCTGCAAGATTACCCAGGGATAAGTGGAGATTCATGCCTGTCCAGTGTCTTCCCAAGTTCCAAGTTCAAAAGGTGGCTTGCTGAACAAAATGTCAGGATCTGCCCAACAGGAGAATTTATTAGTGGTTGTTTCATTGGCTTCTGCTCCGGGCCAAGTGGAGTTTGTCAACGCAGCTTCGAAAGTGCCATGGGTCCCCGAACGCCATTCAAATTATGGAGTTATTAAAACGCTCCAAGACGTTAAATTACCGCGAATTGGCTGAAGAATCAGATCAAGTCTTATTCAGGTACCGAGGAAGTTGCGCATGGTTTAGATTTCATCTTGGTTGGACTACGGGGTACGCGCACAAACCACACACGTCAATCAAACCGAGGTAGGTTCAACAGACAATTCGGAAGACTGTTCTGTACCACGGAACACATAACAAACAGCCTGTGCGGTGAGGCAAGTTCGAGTTCAAGTGCAAACACCAGATTGCCCGATACGACGCACACAGTTTCTGAGTCTATGAGAGCTGCGACGCGGTGAGTCGCCGCGGATAGATCTATTCGCGAGAATGCTATGTCACAAAACTGACACTTGACATTTACTTTTTCTGCGCACACATCGGGACTCGATGTATCATGGGAACCCGTAAATTATTGAGATTGTCCGTGCTAGTTGGAAAGGGAGATTGGAGGTCTTGGATCCAGTTCCGAGGTCATTTTATCGTTCAACTTTCGTGGATTTGGTGATATCATTTGGTGGAAGGTAAGAGAGTTCTCCTGGGCCTAGAACATGTGTTCCTTCTGTGCATAAGTTCAGGTTCCTCGTCGATATGCATACTCCGTAGGGGCTTGACCGGGCGGACCACGGCAGGGAAAATTAAGATCATACCTGAACATCCTCATTTAGCGGGTAAAGCGTCTCGGTTGAAGGCGGCTCAAGATGTGTATGGATAGAGCCAATAGAGAGCCCTGTCGGAATCTGTGAGGTTCAGGAAAGCTGCAGGTGAGGTGGTCTGTTCGGAGGGCTCCGTCGATTGGAACCTTGAAAGGTCCTGATCGGAAATCGCTTTCCTGATTCGCGAGCGGCTGTTTACCTCGTGTTTCAAGAAAGAACCACGAAGAACGCTGTATACTTTTCGATATGTGAATGTGAGCGAGTGCTCGGGTTGTTGATTTGGAAAAGATTGTCATCAACGGAGTAAGTAGGGTGCTTGCACCAACAAGGCAACAGACATGTCTCCAAAAAAGGACAACTTGAAGTGGGAGACACGTACCTCACCTGGTCCTGCTTAGGAAGGAGCCAGATCTCTACTCCGTAAGGCGGTTGACTTGTGTGTTGAACAAAAGCCCATTGGATTGACGCCAAGTGGGCTAACCTCGACGTTAGTCCTTACGGAGTAGTAGGGATACCGTTGTTAACGTTTGCTCTATTCCTGGCATGCAGCTGTGATCGTCGCTGAGAAATGTCCGATTCCGCTATCTTAGCACCGAGAACTGTACTCCCTACCTCTGGCAGATGTCTTCTTACGTCTCATTCTTGTCTTGTTCTTGTTGACGATTGTCGTACAATATCCCGGATGAGGCTCATAGACTTCATGGATGATTGCGTCTAATAATTTGGATGGGTACAAATCTAACATGATTCAGATCGGACCCGTTTCATGATCCTACAATAATGGGTGTGATGTAATTCTGCCTCTTCTAAACAACCCGTTTCTCAACTGACGGTGTTGGCCTACGGACGAGGATGAACCTTGCACTTTCGTGATTCCATTCGATTGAACTTCCTCCAGGTCACCAGATAGGAAACACGCTGTGCAGAAGGAAGATCTCAAAACCTTGCCCGTGAGCTCTTACCCAATCACTCCGAAATCCGGGGCAGCTGCAGAGTGAATGCAACTGAAGGGATCCCTGTACTCTGCAGTAGGAAGTAGGTAGAAACAACTAAGATCAACGCCTCACAGCCAGGCCAACAAGTCATTGCTGGCTGCGGAGAAATCTTCAGCATTTGCAAGAAAGATTGATCAGGTAGATATCGGCTTACGCAGTTAACCATAAGGATCACTGGTTAGCCTTCAGGATAGAGTCTATGGAGTGCGAAAGAACCCAACTATCACCAACTCATTTTCGATCTTTCGACTTTCAACTTTCAGGCCTGGTGGTCGATGGATCATGGATCATGATTCGGATTCGGGCATGGCCGTGTGGGTCAATCGCAATTTCCTTCGTTTGAGCGTGAGAAGAAGAAACAAGGTTGAAAGAAAAAGCAAGAATGAAAGATATATTTCAACTTTCAAGTTTCATCCGACGATATACTGTGATAGTCTGCTGCCAAGGACCTCCTCGTGTTCTTTACCGACTCGGCATCGCTCCGCGGTGAGATTTTGTCCAGGATAAGACCAGATTGCGTGGATCAAAACGATCGCTCTAACCCAACTTGATCACATTATCAGCTCCCACGATTCATGACAACGTTAAAGAAACGGCCGGAATGAGGCCAATAATAGCAGACCGAGATCGTGCGAGATACCCCTCCTTCGTTTTGATCAGCGAAGTTTAATACTGCGCACAACCCTGCATCGCAGCGCATACAGTGCTGCAAGCGATTTCTTGAACTTAAAACACCACCAGCAGAGAGTTCGGATCGGTCCTTGTTGTACAGAGTAGACGATGCTCTCCAGAATTGATTTTGGAAAAAGAGCTGAAAGATATGACTCCCGATTTCCAAAAGAGTCGCGCTCGGTCAACAACAGAGTCAACAAGAGGATTCAGAGAAGCCTCCCGTATGATCAGGCCACCTTTTATCGAAGGATCATGGGCGCGCATTATTATTGCATCACTTTGTTGGTTGGAAACCTCATCCAGACTAATTAAAAGATAGAGGGGTCTTTGAGCCTTCGAGGGGCACCACCGCACGAGGCGAGTCGAGTCGACGGCAGTCTAAGCCATAATCCACTCCACTCCACGCCTCACCATAGATGAAACGGGACCAGATTCGATATGTGGGGAACCAGAGAAACCATCCCGGTTCTGATTCATCGCAGGACCATGGCAAACATTCTCATAATAACACTAAAGGACCAGCCGTGCTCTGTCGGTGGTCCCTAATCTCAAGAACTAATTCATACGAATTAGACTGAGATGGTCGAGACCGGTCTGATACAGTTACACAGGTATAACGATGCCACCTATATCTCTGTTGAGATGATCAAATCCCTCGCGACGTGCGGCAAGGATAATGATCGAACTTGTTGTATCGGCGAATAACATGGCGGGAAGATGGAGGGGCGATTTTAGGTATTGCTGAAGGTGTACCTAGTCAACGCCACCAACGCCGAGTCTGCGAATATACTGCGTTGTAGGAGAGTTGACGGAGAGAAGACCTGAATCCCGCGTCTAATTTGCTCGAAACTTCCCGTGTCGGCTGGGGCCAGCGTGTGGCGAACCTAATGAGGCGCTGTATCGAATCCAATTCCAGAGAGGTTGGCGATGAATGTCATTTGTTGCAAGTTCCCCAGCCGAGATGAGATGAAAACCCACCTGATCTTAGAGCGAGTATAGAATTAGATGCCAGATGAAGTTGCCCAACGGCTTGGAATCTTGCAGACCTACTACTAGAAATGGTAGGAGACTCGTGAGGTGGAGAAGTGATCGTCCCTTACATGTTTAACATGATAAGTTTTTCGGTCAATATACGGAGTACACTATCGAGACGTTGACCCAGAAATGCCCATTGAGCTATACTATCGAGTAGTACTAGGAATCAAAGCAGATCTGGTGCTTGTATTATGGAACACCATTCCGCATACTAATACATGAAGAGCATGGGTTGGTTCATGGTCTTTGTACAGAGCCGCAAATAACCTTGATCCTTCTTCTTTGTCCACAGTCGAGTCCCACGGAATCTGATACAAGAGCAAAGCCCGTTACAACACTGTCAACAAAGGCCTCAGATAATCAACTCCTCCATCTTCCAAAAATACTTTCCTGAAGCTACAAGCACTTATCCTCCTTTCACCTCAGACTCGACTCAACACTGTCAAGTCAGAAATTGAAGGTGACAATGAGAGAGGCGCACAGAAACAAAGAACCCTCTTTACCTGCCAGAGTAAATGTCGTGAATTCTATATCCTTTGATGCCTGTCGCAGCATATCTTCATCTCATAATACCCTCGATCTTGCCTTAGCTACTATCATACTCAACTAGGAGTTCTAGCACAAAACCATACGCATAACAGTACCTGAACAGACCTCGAACCATGGAGGCTACGATCGAGGAAGAAGGAGTAAGTGCCGGTCAAATCTAGCGATCTAGTATCTGATTGTGTTCTGACAATGTCCAGCATCGCACGTTAGTCCCATCCAAATGGGGCACCTCGTATACAAGCACACAGACCAGAGCATTCAAGAACCCGGGAAACCTCTGCTACCGCAATACCGTCCTCCTACAGCTCCTCCATACTCCCCTCCTGCTGAATTGGATCGAAGGGGTCCATCCCAAAAAACATAGCTGCGGAACAACGGATATGAGCTTGTTGTGCGCTATTCATCATCTGCTCGGCTTCTACTGGTTTGGAGAAGTGGATAAAGATACACATGAGATTTGCATGAAGCGGGTTTGGAAAAAGCTGCTCGCGACGACCTGGAGCGAGGTGAATCCGAAGGAACTGCAGGATGCTGCAAGGTTTATGGAGGCGCTCATCAAACAGCTCAGTAATGAGATGATGATTAATGCCGAACATTACTGGGAGCTGCAGCGGATTTTTCGGGTTGGGCTCAAGACACGTCTTGCCTGCAAAGATTGCAAGACTGAAATGACGCTGGAGGATCATAAATACCTCCTGCATGCCTCGTTCCCGGAGATTGTAGGCCATCCACCTTCGTACGATGTCATTCAGGCAATTGGCCATGATTTAGAGAAAGAGGTACTCCCGTGGACGTGCGAAAAGTGCATCATATCCAACACGCATAATAACTCCACCGAGCTTACTCTGTCTACTAAGCATATCGACTACCTACCGGAAATTCTTCTCGTCCACGCCGACTATTATGGCCTTGGAGGGCAGGTGAACGGCGATCTCAAACTTGAGAAGGCTCTAGCCATCCCTGCTGACATGCACTACCTTGATTCCATCGAGAAGAAAGATGTCCGCTATGATCTCTACTCCATCGTCTTTAGTCAAAGATCTTCCACGGGGAACGACCAATATCTCTGCGCAGTCAAGGGTCCTACTGGCAAATGGGCACTGGTCGACAATGACTTCGTGGCGGACGAGATGACACTAGACAAACTTCTGGAGATGATGGATACCCAACAGCGAGGTTACATACTTGCTTACCAGCGCCTTCCACTAAATGGGCTGCCACGGCGGGCTGCACGAAGTCCGGCCATGAAAGGCGCTATTCCCGGGACGAAGCAGGGGAATGAAATCGACGGACTTGGAGTTACCTTGAATCAAGTCATCCACCTCCGTGAGGGTATCGAATGGACTGTGCAACAACGTCTCCCTCTCCCCCACGGCATCAAGCACCTCATCGAGCTAAAAGGCAAAGCAAGGACACACCGTGCCAAATTCTCTCTTACATTCACATCAGAGGAGACAGGGGAAATCTTCCAGGGCGAAGCCAATATCTCTCTCTCTCGGAAAAATAAGAAGCGTGACAAAGCAAGTATTGCCACGGCTACGAAGAAACGCGGGCGTCCAGCAGGATCTGGAAAGACGGCCAAATCGGAGGGTATCCAGAAGAGAGCGTCGGTTGCTTCACGGCCGAGTACCAGGGGGGTATTGAAATCTACCACCCCGAAGAGCTCCAAGGGCTCAAAGTCCAAGCAAGATAGAGAGCCAAGCCGAGCAACGGTATCAAAGCTTCCCACCCCAGATAGCACCGAGGGCTCAAACCTTGACCAAGCTAGGGAGTCGAGCAAAGCAGCAGCATTGATGATTCCAACACCACAAAGCATTGGGAGTCCAGGTCCCGACCAAGGCCGCGAGTCGAACTCAGCGAGAGTACCGGACATCACGCCTCCGAGAAGCGCTGTAGTTTCAAATTTCGATAAAGACAGCGAGCCCGTGCGACCGCCTGGGAAAAGACAGAGGATTTCAGCGAACGAGGTCTGACAGACCTTTTATTTGGATTCAGCGCGTTTAGATTTCTGTGTATATATAGATTCAGATTGTTCTTTTGCGTAACACTGAATAGACCCATTGTTATTGCTTTGCAAATGATATCCATGTAGATTTAGATTAAGCCCAGGAACCAGCCCCTAATTGGCCGATCCAGAAGAACAACTCAAGCCCCACGTTGCGCGTCTTATCACGAACCACAACCCCGCCTGATTTTGCACCTGTCAACCATCTTTCAGAGCAATTGAACAGCAAACAGTCAAGCTCTGTCCTAGATTGAGCGGGACTGACTGTAAGTGTTGCTCTCCAGGCTTTTGCAACCTATCATTCTCTGCAGGGCACTATGCTGTCATTGTATATGCAAATCGGAGAGCTAGTTCTGGATTCTCCCCGCACGCTGAACAGCAATTACACCACTACTTAATTAACACTTCGATTAATCCCTCGCTAATAAAATCCCAAACAGACCACCGTCCCAACCCCAAAACTCCCAATTTCACACTTCGCCACCTCAAACAACCCCATCGAACAAAAATGTCCTTTCAACCAACCCCCACCGACATCCCCGTCACAATAACCACCCCCTCCGCACCCTCCTCCGACGAACCGCGCCTCCTCTCAGAACGCCGCATCACCCCATCATGGACCGTCCTCCAGACAAAGTCAAAGCTCGAGACCATGACCGGCGTACCACCAAGCAGCCAACGGCTCCGTCTTAAGTCCCCGGGCCGGTCAAATCAGTGGCTCGACGGCGATGATAGGGTTATTGGGGAGTGGGGGTTGATGAAGGGGTGTGAGATTGAGGTTGTTACCCTTTCCCTACGATGTTTTGAACGTGGGATGGGGTGCTAATATTGATATTGGTGGAATGAGTAGGTCCACGACTCCCGCCCACAAGCAGCGAGGGTGAACTTCACGGATCTCTCTTCTGTAGAGAAGTATGTTCTCCCCGCGGAGACATACGAGACACTCCCGAATTCGGTTCTTGCATGGAAGAAGAATCAGAAGCTAGGACGGTTTGATCCGAGTGCGCTTTCGCCGGAAGAAGCGATTGTTGAGCAGGCGAGGAAGGATAGGGAGGATGTTGAGAAGAGGGGTGAGTATATCTTTGTTTCTTGTCATGTTTCGCGTTTGTGAGCGGATGGATGGGCTACGATGCTGATTGCTGTTGTCATCTTCTAGATATATCCGTCTCTAAAAGAGCTATTATCCTCCCCTCGACGTTGCCGCATATTCGACGGGGGACTATCCGTTTCGTTGGACCGGTGCCTACAATCCCGTATCCTGGCGTCGATATGGAAAGCGTTGACCCTTCGGCTCCGTTGCCGATTTGGGTCGGGATTGAGCTTGACGAGCCAACGGGGAAGAATGACGGGAGCGTAGGTGGAAAGCGATACTTTACATGCCCGAACAAGACCGGCGCCTTTGTCAAGCCGGAGAAGGTTGAGGTGGGAGATTTCCCGCCGCTCGGACTAGATGATGAATTGGACGAGGACATGGAGGAAATATAGAAAAATGATAAATCTATACTAGGTTCGTTTCAATACTCATTGAATAGGGTTGTGTCCGGTTGCCTCGCTCGTCACTATTTGCCTTGCTCACCTGCCGAGGATACAATGCGAAAGAAGCTGAGTGTAAACATACAACAAACAATACCACGTGCCAGGGTAACATAAATATATCGCTAATCTGGAGAACCAAAACGCACGACGAAACTCAGAGCTTGATGAGTTAAATATTACACCCACAAAAAAATTCGAGTCGTGAAAGGTATGCCAAAATACAAGATAGACAAACTTGGCTCCGGTGGAGTCGAGGAAAGAAAAGAAGTGATGGCATCGCATTTCGGATTCTAGGCAGCGGCCTTCTGCTTTCCTTTAGGTCTACCCTTGCTGGAAGCAGCCTTTGGGCGAGCTGGAGGGGTGTTCGACTCGCCATCAAGGGCATCGGGTTTGGACGCAGATCCGGGGGCATCATCACCGCCGCCATCCCCAGCAGGTACACAGCCCTGCGTGAAGAATAACCGGGCGTCTTTGTGGTAGGTATTGGAAAAGCTGTAGTAATTGCCTAGCGGAAGTTAGTTTGCCGCACCATGGAAAGGCCTGACAGGTGTTTGGGACTCACCTCGAGGAACTTGAAAAACACATCCTTTTCCAGCACTAAATTGAACACCCGATATATCTACTAGGACCCGTCCGTGAACAACGTAAAAGACCATATGCATTTTCTTCGAGTTCTTTGGTTTCTTGACTCCTCCAGGGGGCAGCTCGACAATACCGGAACCGATGAAAGGGGAGCTGAGGAGCTTAGCAAAGCGGAATGTTGCGCCTTTTACGTTTCGCGTCTCGATACCCGAGGGGGCATATGCAATATCTATGAAGTTATCATGGTTAGCATTTGATGGTTCAAGAACAGGGTGATATAAATACCTAGCACTTCCTCCTCGTCCATGGCTGTTTGACTTTGAGCGTCCCATTTTCTGATATAGCCATGCAGAACCCCTCCCTTTGCCTCGTACGGGTCGCGGTATTGGTCATCCTCAGAGTCTTCGTCGTCGTCCTTGTTCTTCGATTTCGGTTTCGACTTCTTAGATCGACGCTTTTTGTTTTGCTTCTCTGGCTCCAGCTCTTCGGTCCGGATGATCTCTTTGATGGTTGAAAGAGGATATCGTTGACCCTCGGTTGCCTCCTCGTCACCGTAGACACACCGTTCGTTCTTCCAGTAGGCCAGGGGTCTGACGGAGACACGCCCTGACCGCGTGTGCGTCGTAGAGGGATCAGAGGGAGCCTCGCGTTTGAGTATGTATAGGCTTCGTCCCTTGAGCGGTCCGGTCCGACTGACGTAGTTCTCAACCACCTTGTCCAAATCAGGGTCACCCGATGAGCCCGTAACACGACGCTTTGGTTCGGAGGTCTTCACTTTTTTGGCGGGCCGCTGCTCTTCTGTGTCGTCTTTGGCTTGATTTTGAGCTTTGGGTGGCCGCCCGGCGCGCTTTCGTTTCTGTGGCGCCTCTGAGCTCTCTGCTTTGTCCTGAGATGCGGTACCTTTTGCGCCCTTTGGCCTTCCTGCTGACCGGGAACCCTTGACCGGCCCATTGCGCTTCTCCGGCGCGGCTGTCTGTGTCTGTATATCCTCCGTGCTATTCTCGTCTAATTCCTCGGAATTGTTCCCCAGCAGAGGGTCGTCACCCGCGTTGAAGCTATCCTCAAAGGTGGTTTGGTCTTGATCGAAAGAGTCTCCATCCTCATCTCTGTTGACGTCACTATCGGATACAGAGGGGGGTGCCGAGTTCTCAACCATCTTGTTCCCCCTGGCGCGTGCGGTCTTGGAATGATTCAATGAAGGTGTCGCATTGATCGAGCGGCTGGTAAGAGGCGACATATCCCGCCGTGAGTCGGCTTTCGCGCTCCTGCCGTCGGAGGGACTCGACGAGGGGAGGTCGCGTTGCGGACTTTGGGAGGAGCGTAATCCAGGGGTCCTGCGCGGAGATCCGGTCATACCAGATTTTGTCGGGGACCGCGCAACGGGTGGTAGGAGGCGAGGTGTACGTGAGCCATTGAGGAAATCGGCAGGGCCTGGACCGTTGCCTGTTGAGGTCAGTCACTGTCAGTTCCGGGTTAGAGTGTACAAACCCTCATCCATAGACATCCCATCAGAGCCTATTGAATCGCTCATATCGAAGCCATTCTCTTTAACTGGTGATTTCTCGGGCGATGAGAAGATCCCATCGACTTCCTCCATTCCGTGTTCATCCCGCTTGCCCTCCTTGAGGGTGATACCCGTGCGCCTGCCGAGAGTCAGTTCGTTGCACAACAGTTTTCAAACCAAGTGAAATAAGGGTTCATCAATTGTGAGGCGGCGAGATATACCTTCCAGCTTTGCCGACGTTTGAATAATCAAAATCGCGAGACTTTGCGGGCCCCCGGGGAGCCATGTTTGTGATTGTTCGATGATGCAGGTCGGTTCAACAGCCAATATTTGCGGGGATTAGGTATAGTTAATCGACAAGCTATATTCAGGCCACGGCTGCGAATGTACAGAAGAGTTGGTAAAGCGAATGGCTTCTGTAAAGGGCGTGGTGAGAGGAAGTGTCGAAAGAAAAGTCCTGAGTTGCTGGAGGGGACTTGGAATTCATGACGCGCGAATGCCGCTAGTCCATATTGGGCTGGAACGCGTTCCATAACTTATATCTACTCCTAAAACTATACCTATAGCTCATATGATATAGTCGACAAGCCGGTAACCCTCACTTGCGCTCGGGGGGTTATTCTTTTCCAAATACCTACTTTGTACATGGTCTACAGCTCTATTTTTAATAAATGTAGATGGACCTTTAAGATGGCCCGTACTACTTAACATGTCCATGTACGAAGTAGCTATTGAAAAGAATCACCAGCTCGTTCAAGAGTCACAATATAGGTGGCCATTACTACTGCTGCCCATCTTGTTTCTATCATTCGTATCGTGGTTTTTCTCCGCTAAATCTAATATTGCTATCGGATAATTTCTTCACGCCCACCTCTACTGACAAGCAAATAGGCAGCAGGTCCTGACTCGGAGCTACTCACGCCCTGGATACCCCGAGCTAGCTAGCTAGCAGGCAAGCAATCACGCCAGATATCTTAAAAAAATTATTATCTGAGGATCTTCACACATCTTTATTGATAAGATAGCGAGCGAGCGAGCGAGCAAGCAGGACCTAAATTATAGCTATTTAAGTACCTGGATAGACTAGATAGACTAGATACCCTAAGCAACCCCCCTATGGTCCTGGTTTTCTAGTTGTATTGTTGGTGGCACTACGGAGTAGAGATCCTAAACTATCCTTGTTTTACTATGGGCAAATATCTGATACCACTGTAGTTTTATTCTACTATACAACAACTATTAATAGAACCAAGGTACAGAGACATATTAATGATAAAGAACTACAGAATAGCAAGAAAAAAAGATTGAAGGGCCGACCGCGATTTGAACGCGGGACCTAGTGGAAACATGTATAGCTGCAGCCCTGTTTAAGAATGTTAGAATAATTTGCTGATTTAAATAATGATCACGTGACTAACACTTGCTCTACCCCTGAGCCACCGACCCTTTTGTACATATTTGGTGGCAAATATTTAAGCCTATGTTCAAGGAATAGCAAGAGGAGTGGGCATGAAAACTGATCATGGTCGAAAGTCTACCAGGTCAAAAAACACGTGCTTTGTCTCCCTCATGCTCCGTCCAGAAACGATCTTGGCATGGCCGTAACACCGGAACCAGATATATGCCCATGCTCAAAACTACTGAGTCTCCTAATACATAGTACATACTTCAGCAGGTTGCACATACGGAGGTCAATCTAACAGGTACAATACCCATCAAACACCCTATCCAGCGAGATTATTACGGGGTGCGAACTTGAAAATAGGTCAGGTACATTTGATTGGGAAACATGGGAAATTGCCCTGTTGAATTGGATTGCAATTCGGGGCGGCAGTACCGTATACTAAGGCTCTACTTTTGAAATATAAATATAAACAGAGAGACGAGTCGGTGACCCTTAGACTACCTACTTTGTGCATGGTCCAAGGCTCTACTTTTAACCGATATAGATAGACACTCAAGACAACCCCACAGCCTGTAGATTGGCAGACATGTACTGCATTATGTTGGCTATAGGTGTAGCTGTTAGAAAAGAAAGGGTCCTTCTTTCAGTAGTGGACAGCATATGTTGAAAATACAAGAGATAATCGACAGGTCATGAGCAACTCTTTGTCTCTGATCTATCATTCATGTTTTCCCCCTGTTGTGCCCTGACGATGTTTATGCATTTTGAATACAAAGAAGTGAGATACTCTGTAGGATCAGTAAAACCTTCCATATGCAGTTAAGCAAACGGAGGTACTGCTCCACGGCAGTCACTTAAGCTGTCGACAGAAAAAAGCTGGCATGTGTATAATAGGACCTATTTTCATGACATCTAGACCTACCCTTTTATATTGGATAGAGAGACGAGCTGGTGACCCTCAATTGCATTCCGGGGTGTTTTATTCATAAATACCTTGTATACAAGTTCTCTCCAATTTAAGTGACGTCGGAAAATGGAATGCGACCCGCACGGCGCAACTCCGTGGTAGGATAGGAACACCGGCTATCTACAACATTATAAATAGTAGAGCATTGGACTCTCTCTTGTCCGACAGTAGAACCTACTCTTCTTATAGCCTTACTTCTACTTCGTATCTCTACTCATACACTGGTCGTGCTCTCGATATGGCTCCATACAACGTTCGGTGGGGTATCCTAGGTATGAATGAACCCCTCTTCCCCTCTTTGTCTTGAAGCAACATCAACACTAACAACTATAATGGGACTATAGCTACTGGCTATATCGCTGAGGGTAAGTGACACTCTTCTCAATACCCACATTCAACAGACTGAACAGAGAAAATATACTAAAAAAATACCTAGTCTTCGTCCGCGACCTCCTCCGCGACCCAGCTGCCCGCTCTGCCTCCGACATCTCCCACACTGTCGTCGCAGTCTCCTCCTCAAGCTCCTCATCGCGCGCTGAGAAATTCATCTCAGAAACCGGCATCCCAACCCCCTGCGCCGCCTACGGGTCCTACGAGGCCCTCGTCGCAGACCCCGACGTCGATGTCATCTACGTCGCAACCCCGCACTCGCACCACTTCCAGAATGTCATGCTCGCGCTGGAAGCCGGGAAGAATGTCCTCTGCGAGAAGGCATTCACAGTGAACGCAGCGCAGACAAGGATCCTCGTTGAGACGGCCCGAAGCAAGAATCTATTCCTGATGGAGGCCGTGTGGACGAGGTATTTCCCACTTAGTATTGAGGTGCGGGAGTTGATTAAGGCCGGGGCTATTGGGGAGGTGCTTCGTGTGTCTGCGGATCTTAGCTTTGGGGACAACCCTGAGGAGAAGTTTGGGACAGAGCATCGTATGATTAACAAGGATTTGGCTGGGGGGGCTTTGCTTGATCGTTTGTCTTCCTTCTCTTTCCTTGTTTGTGATGCTGAAATGAAATGCTAATGGGTACAGTCGGAATCTACTCTCTAACCTGGGTCTTCCAAACCCTGTACCACACGCTTCCCAAAGACGCAAGAAAGCCTCCCTCCCGCGTCTCAGCACATATAACACCCTACCACCTCACAGGCGCCGATGAAGCAACCACAATCCTCCTATCGTTCCCAACAACTACGCCCTCGAACTCTGAGCACCCGGGTGAGTCGCAAGCCATTGCATCCGCGCATCTCCGTGTCTGGACAGACCCGGACCAGAAGAACTCTGCTCGCCCTGCGATCCGCATCCAGGGCACAAAGGGCGAGATCCAGGTTGATGGGCCTGCGTTCCAGCCGGAGGCGTACCGCCTTATCCCGTTGAAGGGGGAGGGCGAGGTCAGGGAGAAGAAGTTTACGTTTCCCGATGATGGGAGGGGGATGTATTGGGAGGCTGATGAGGTGGCGAGGTGCTTGAGGGATGGGAAGTTGGAGAGTGAGACTTTGGATTGGGAGGAGAGTATTGTTATTATGGAGGTGATGGATGAGGCTAGGCGGCAGAACGGGTTGACTTATCCGGAGAAGATTGAGTCGACTGTCTATCCTACTCAGCTGTAGGTTTTTTTCTTCGTTTTCGACGGGACCGTGAACAAATTGAAGGACGTAGAAAGTTCTGATTTCAAAACACGACCTTAGGCACTATTGTACATAGGTGGAGTCTCGCAGGTTGTCTATATATTGACCCGACACCCGAGACTGGCTCTATTCCGAACAACAATTCTGCCGTTAAAGACAGTAAGGAAGCCAATTGCAATTCTTCTGAAATAACCGCTCGTGTCACTATATCAAGGACTTACGCGCACAGTATTTTGGCATCGCTGCATACAAACAAAGGAGAATTAGTTCCTAAAGACACCCAGGAGACTCTTCCACACTTGACCAGGCTCCTGGCTGGCATCGATACCCCGCCAGATACCGGTCTTCTTGTAGTACTCGCAAACAGGAGCAGTCTGGTCGTGGTATGTGCCCAGACGCTTCTTCAGTGTGTCAGCGTTGTCGTCAGAGCGCTGGATCAGAGGCTCGCCCGTGATGTCGTCCTTCATGGCATTTTGAGGAGGGTTGAAGATCTTGTGGTACGAACGGCCGGAAGAAGGGTGCACCAGGCGTCCGGTAATACGCGCAACCAGGAGGGAATCGTCGATCTGGAGCTCAACGGCGTGCTGGAGCTTCTGGTGACGAACGTTAAGCATCTCATCCAGGCGCTCGGCCTGAGCGACAGTGCGAGGGAAACCGTCGAGAATGAAACTACCCGAAATTAAACCGTCAGTTTACAAAAAGCAATCAACAAAGGCAGATACGCACCCGTTCTTGCACTCCTGGTTGCCCTCCAATTCACTCTTGATCATGTTGACCATGATCTCGTCGCTCACCAGACCACCCTGGTCCATGATCTTCTTGGCCTCCCTTCCGAGCTCGGTCTTTTTGGCGACTTGGGACCGCAGCATGTCTCCGGTGGCCTAGCGAGGAAATGATTAGCGCGCTATTCTCAGTCCTAATTTCCGAAGCTGAGTGGGATATCTCACTAGATGGCACACGCAGTACTTCTCCTTGATCTTGGGTGCCTGGGTACCCTTGCCTGCTCAAGTCAGAACCTGTCCAGAAGAGAGGTTATTTGTATATCCCCAAACGTACCGGCACCAGGAGGGCCCATAAGAATCAGGCGCATTTGCTCCGTGACGGACTTGGGCTTCGATTCATTGCCGAGGAGTTTGTTCTCCAGATCCTCAATGCGAGTTTCGAGCTTTGCGATCGTGGACTTTAGACCAGCGGTCACATCGTCTGTGATGGGAGCCATTGCGAAGGAGGAGGGAAAGGGGCAGGCACTCTAGCGAAGGAGGTTCCCTGGGGAAGATTAGGAAGAGAAGTTGGAGGAGAGGAGAGCGAAAAACAGGCTGAGCGCGAGGACGGGGAAATGGAAGGGAAACTGGGAACCCGGACTCAGTTGGGGTGAAGAACCAGCACCGAGAGCGGAGGTCGCACCCGCTGCTCCGAGGCTTGTTTTCCGGTTTTCGATGACGGCTCTGCCGGCTATTCTACACTTTACGCAGGTCTGGATTTGTGATTATATAGCCACGGAGTAGTTTCTATTGAATTAAACATTGATATAGAGTTAGAATCCGTCAGTACGGGTATAACCGGTGGACAAATGGACATGTGTCTTGATGCCTCAGGCCACAAGAGCTAACGTGGCTGACCAGCTCCAGCCACAGGGCATGGCTCAAGCACGCAGCAACAAGTCACAACAGCTTCCATCTCTCAAGCGTCATCTCCATCAACCTACCATCGTCTCCGAAGCTCTTCTCTCTCCTTTTATATCTCCTCACTCTTTCTAGTCGGGCTATTTGCTTCCAACTCTTTTCAAATTTCCTCTTGATACTCCTGCTTCACCTTCCGTCATGCCTGCCACCACGGCGGACAGCCTTTCGCTCGCTACGCGAACCGTCACCGTTGCTCCATTAGTACTTCTCTCCGTCGCAGATCACTATGGACGCTCGGCCAAGGGAACCCGGAAGCGAGTGGTCGGTGTACTACTAGGAGAAAACATTGGACAGAATGTTCGGGTATCAAACTGTTTCGCCGGTATGTAGCGGACGTTTTGAGTGTGGTATCCTAGCTAACGATATCAGTCCCGTTTGAGGAAGATGAGAAGGATCCCTCGGTCTGGTTCTTAGATCACAACTTTGTTGAGTCAATGCGAGACATGTTCAAGAAGATCAACGCCCGCGAGAAGCTCATCGGATGGTACCATTCCGGCCCGAAATTGCGGGCTTCCGACCTTGAGATCAACGAGCTGTTCAAGCGATACACACCGAACCCTCTGCTGGTTATTGTTGACGTGCAACCAAAGGAGGTCGGCGTGCCCACCGATGCCTACTTTGCTGTTGACGAGATCAAAGATGTAAGTCTACCAATGTTTTCGTCAAGACAGACACGAACTAACGTTTGTAGGACGGCACCACCACATCCAGAACCTTTGTGCATACCCCGTCGACAATTGAGGCAGAGGAAGCAGAGGAAATCGGCGTGGAGCACCTCCTCCGGGATATCAGAGACGTCGCCGTCGGAACCCTTTCGACCCGTATCACATCGCAGCTGCAATCCCTGCAGGGCCTACATCTACGCCTGCGTGATATCGGGCAATACCTCCAAAAAGTCCTGGACCACGAGCTACCAGTAAACCACGCTATTCTCGGAAACCTCCAGGATGTCTTCAACCTTCTCCCCAACCTATCCACACCTGCTGCCAACACCCGCACTAGCGGCGAACCGGAACTACCCACAGAGAACACTGAATTGGCTCGCGCCATGAGCATCAAGACGAACGATCAATTAATGGCCATCTACCTGAGCAGTCTAGTCCGTGCCGTCACCGCGTACCACGACCTCATCGAGAACAAGATCCAGAACTATCAACAGCAGGAGGAGAACGAGCAGAAGAGGGAACAGGAGGCCAACGCCGCGAAGAATGAGAAGGAGGGCACCAAGAAGGCTGATAGTACTACCACCGACCAGAAGGAGGACCAGGAGTCTAAGGAAAAATCTAAAAAGAGGTAGACGGTCACTAAATAAATGTGATATGATCTGGATCAGTGCATCGAATGTACATTATACGATTTCGAGGCTGAATCCATGTACGTATGTTTGATCAAGTACGCGAGTAGCGGGTAAACACGAAGTCTGCTAGGCCACAATAAGGCGGAGATATATCTGCTCTAATTGAATATGTTGCCGTAACCTAAGGCTACCTCTATATACAAAGCACAAATCCCCAGATGTTATAGAAATGAACGTCAACACCATGTAGACCTTGAAATGAGGAAACCTCCATCCCCCATGCGAAACAGCCGCTAGCTAAATGCACGCCTTGTAATCTAAAAAAAAAAAACTGATATCCTTAAGACGAAAGAAATGTCTAGAATAGATTTCGAGACGCGGTTGGATACTATCGTATATCTAAGATCGTAGTAAGGCTCATATCGGTTCGGTCTTAACCCGCACATTCTGACCAGGTGACTCGGGTCCCTGATCTTCATTAGCAAGTGAACCTATCCCTAGTAAGTGGCCGTCTAAACTCACCTCAGCTTTACGTTTCCCCAACACCGAATCTGGCGTGCCCGTCCGACCTTGCGGCGTCTCACGAGGAGCCGGCGCCGGGCCATCCTTGGTCACTTCATCATAACAACTAGCGTGGTAGACGCGGCTGCCGACTTTAACAGCGTCTTGCCAGATCCAGTCCTGCACGTCTTCGGACCATGTAGATTCGAACTTCTCTTGACAGATAGGGCAGGGCGTGTTGCGGAGGGTGGCGTCGTTGGGAGCTCGGACCCATTGCTTTGGTGGGCCTTTCTTTGATGAAGGTTTGTTATCGGTGCCGGGGGTGTTCTCGGTTGCGGTTTCGTTGTCTGTGGTGATTTGGTCGTCGCCTATTTCTCGGGATTTGATCCAGTCCTGATGATGTTAGTTAACGAAGTTAGGTAACGGGGGATAGAAGGAGGGAGAGTGACATACCCGTTCATCAACGTACCAGCTGCGATTCTGGCCACGCCGAGCAGCATCAGCCATTCGTTGGTTGGTGCGAAAGTGCCAGTCAAGATGGCGGGCTTTCTTCTGTTTTCCTTCTTCAGTTGCGAAGAAGCGGCGGCCGCAAGTACCACATCTATTTGAGCGTGCTTCGTAAAGACCGGCGATCAGCATGCTACGTGGTCTACGAGCGGATTAGAAATTAGAAAACCACGTGCCATATTCTACTAGGTGCAACTTACATTTTGATCGATGCTGTGTTCATTTGGACGGTCATTTGCGTTTCGGCTGTAGTCATGGCCTGTGGTGTGGGTACCGGGGGGGTGTATCGCACTTGGCCGGGTACGATGAAAGGGAACGTAGTGGTAGCTACGTTGGACGGAGGGGCCGAAGGTCCTGGAGGTGTGGACGAGGCGGGTAGGAGGCCTTTCGCTCTCAAAGCTGCGATCAGTGGATTTTCTGGGGCTGATGTAGATATTTGCGGAGTGCTACCGGCGGCGGCTAATTGTGAGAGCATTGGAGAGATTTGTGGAGGTGGAGTAGGTTGTTGTTGTTGTGCAGCCGTAGCTTTGATGAGACCAGCGAGTGTTCCTGGGTTTAAGAGCTGCTGGAGTGGTTGAGAGAATGGTTGAGTGACAGGCGGGGTGGTTATCGCCGGGGAAGACGTGACCGGAATTTGTGAAGAGTGCTGGATGGCGGGCTTGGGAGCAAGTGCTGACACCTGATCACGGACAAGTTTCAGCTGTTCTTGGGTGAGTTGCTGACGTTGCATGATGCCTTGTAGATCTAATAGCGCTTTCAGTCGTTGTTGTACAGACGGGTCTAAAGGATTATTGGCGAATTCATTGCGAGCAGCAGCGATCAGGACTTCAATATCCCGATTCAGGTATGAGAGGTCAACATCTTGTGCTTGGAGCTGCGGTGTCGGCGTTGATCGGACGGGAATGGATTCACCCTGTTATTATTAGATAAACTTCTATTGCATAATGATTGTCTATGCTTACCGTCGACGGGTGTCCGTTGGCAGATCCTGTCCGGCCTTGCAGGGGCTGATTTGAACTAGGCGGATACCGAGCAGCGTTTTGAGGGGGCGTGGGAGTGTTCGTCCATCCAGGGGGGGTCGCAACTCGGCCGCGGTTGAAGACATCTGGCTGGCCTCGAGCTTGCTGTTGTTGAAGGGCAGCAGTCCTCGCCTTGATCAAGGCATTCTCGATACTGCGGGTGATATCAGGAGGAAAGACCGGTCTCGTATCAAGAGAGCCCGGAACAGGCTCTTTCCATGTCTTAAGCATCTCATCCAGCTTCCTGCGTGTTTGCGAATCGACCAGAGTGTAGGCGTTCATGAAGATTTGATACAAGTTCCGGCCCAGGAACAGAGTGTAGGGAGTTCCTACATTCTTCACGATAGAGTCGACTACATACAATGCAGGCAGTTTCTGAGCCGGTGGTGTCTACAGAGTAAGATTAGAATTTGATCATCCATAAAACTACACGGGGGTATGCCAGAAGTAAAGGAATCTAAGAGAATGTCACCTACTGCTCGAATATGATTCTCCAGTACTCGGGAGATGGCCATCGCATGTTCGGTGTTTTCCTTTGCGATGACGGTCAAATTGCTGATCTGGAACCTGTCATTTGTGGTTAGATCTTCCAAGGAGTTCTTGTAGTCCTCGGCGACCTCATCAGAGGCCAAACCGGACGACATGATGGATACACAGTTGGACGAGGGAAAGTTGAAAGGATTCGAAAAATGAATCTATCTTGTCAAGCTTTCTTTTTTCTTTTTCTTCTTTTTCTTCTTTTTCTTCTTGTTTTTGTTGTTCTTCTTCTTCTTGTGTTCTTTTGCTCTTTGTTGCAGTTGCACTTGCAGATCAAATGGTTCTATTCTCACGTCCTTTGAAGCGGTCTCCTGAACTCGGAGTTGGAGAAAGGGTCCAAACTTGTAAAATGGTTGCTAGCTATCTTGGTCCAACTGGAGAAAACAACTAGAGGACGTAGACGCCAATCCTGCACCAGTATCTCCGAAACGCAGAAAAGAAAAACCCACGATCCACCACTCCTGATTGTTAGGCTACCGCATGAAATATCCGCTGACTGATCCCGCCAAGGCCGCAACTAGGAAAACTCGACGATGCGAGGAACGCAAGGAAGATATGGCGCTCAGAGAAAGAGGGGAAAGAAACTACGACACGTGAGGTTCGAGAGGTCGAGTCAATACAGGAGTAGAGTAAGAATCGGAAAAAAGGCGAGGTGGTTAGAGAAATGAAGGCGAACTCGAAGGGTCGTGAAAGAGGAGGGAAAATGAGAAGTGGATGAGAGCAATGGAATAGTCGAGGAAGAAGAAGAGCAGAAGTTGAAGAGGAAGTTCGGGTCGGCGTGACTGGGATGACTCAGCAGGCATCATATGCCGTCATTTCATTGAATGCAGCCACCTTCCTGCAGTCTTACCACCATTATATTGATCGATTGCAAGGACTCTCGCTGTCTAATACTATATCTATCAAGGCTTCAGAAACTGATCACTACTATCTGCCACACCATAGCTTGTCAATATGAAGTTGCTCTCTGCCGTTGTCGCCTTCGGTCTCTTGCCGCTTGCGCTCGCCAACTCGATCCTTGTCACTTATCCTAATGATACGCCAGATTCGGTCATCGATTGCGCGAAAGACTCTATCAGAAAGGCTGTATGTAGCCATCTCTTCTAACGTACACAGAGTTCTAACCGTCTTGACTCAGGGTGGTATAATCACTCATGAGTACAGCCGTAAGTTCAGTCATCTTAACCCTGGATTGTTTCTCAGCTGACATGCTTCTGTTAGTGGTGATCAAGTATGCCTCTACTCCTTCGCTGTTCTTCCGCTCAAGTACGTGATGTTAACAACCCCAGGGGATTCGCCGCAAATGCCCCCGAAGAAGCTATCCAGCAGATCTCGACGCAGTCGGCCATGTATAAACCGACAATCGAGCAGGACCAGCCCGTCTCAATCTCATAAAAAGACAAAGGCAAAGTGCTGGCCCTGTCTGTGACCGGCTTTGTTATGAAGGCATGAATGACTAAGGTTCTGGGTAGATTGTTATGAGTAATGACAGGAGTTTTGGACGGTATACAAAACATGGATTTTATTGTCTACTTGTAGTCTCGCAGACAAGGACCTGTAATTATTGTTAGGCGTTTCATGGGTTGGATAAAGCCGGTTGGGCCTTTGTTAATTGCATGATTACTTCCCTTGTAATTTGTTCTAAGAGGATTGCGATATATAATAGCCATCCGCAATGTTAGCAGTAATACTCTCGACACTTTTCGGTTGTTGATGTTGACATACGTACTCCAAAGTAGTTTGAAGATCCCTGGCCCGACACTTGCGGACTAAACTGCCGAGCCTAATCGCGATAACCTTCACGCGTCTCTTCAAACGAGACCTATTCGGTCCCTCTTATTACCGAGGGACGCGATTACCCCCGTCTGCTCACAGCTTCATACATTGCTATCAGACGCCGAACATTCTTGAGATCGTATCTCCTACCTCCCCCACTGGCCGCCCCTCGTCCCCCCCCGCGTCCCCCAAGATGGATTCGGAACGCACCGTCACCGAAACCGAAGCCCTAGTGGCATGGATGAACAGCCTTGATTTCGTAGGGCTGACAATCCGAACAACAGCAGACTTATCCGACGGAACAATCATCTGGGAGATCCTACACGACATCGACCGCGGCCACTTCAGCGCGATTGACACCAAGATTTCCGACCTCGAGAACCTTGCGCAACTACACGGCCAGCTGATCACGTATATTCTCAGCAAATGGAAGAGCTGGCCGGGCGGACTAGATCCGAGGCCGAACTTGGAGGAATTCGTCAAGGGCTCGAGTCGGGAGGTGGATAAGCTGCTGAAGCTTGTCTTCTTTGCTGCTATTGCTGCTATTGAGAAGGATAGAAATAGGTCCTTGAACGATGCGAACCATCAGTCGTTTGAGGATGCGATTTTGAGATTGGACGAGCCTACACAGGAGTGCCTCCATAATATTATTATTGAAGCAGAGAATGGCCAGTTCCGGTTGGTCCAGTCGGACGAGTTGATCAAGGAGGAGCGCGAGTCACAGCTGGTGAAGGAGATCGAAAACCTCCAGCTAGAGAAGCGCGTGCTACAGGACGAGAAAGGGGATAGTGATAGGCGTGTGACTGAACTCGAATATCACATGGTGGACTACGAGACACAACTGGCTTTTGAGAGAAGGCGTGTTGAAAACCTGATGTTCGGACAAGGTGAAGGGGCTAGCGTAAAAGGGTTTGCTGAGAAAACGCAGGAGGTTATTGAGAATCTGGAAAGGGAAGTGTCTGTGGTTCAGGAAGAGAATGCCAACTTGCAGAAGCAAGTCGTCTTACTCGATTCGGAACTCAGAGGCCACCAAGAACTTCAGGATAAGTACGATATTGTGAGAAGCCAGCGAGACGAACTGGCCCGTGAAGCCGAGACTGCAAAGAAATACCGTCAAAAGGTGGAGGATCTTCAAGTCTCGGATAAGGAAAACCAGTCCCTCAAGAAAGAGATCGAACGATTCCGGGAGCAGGTGTTAAAATACGATGCGCAAACACAGGGGCTCAACGGAAAGCTCAAAGAATGCGAGAATGCTCTAGCGCGATCTGAACAACAATGCAACGACATCTACGTTAGGAAGAGGGAGGTGGATTTAGATAACGAAGAGCTCAAAAAGCGGGTGGATGGCTATGAGAACCAAATACGCCAGCTGGAAGGTAGTTTGAACGACCAGAACGGAACGGACTACGAGTACAAGGGCTCTCCCCGTAGCCCGACTCCTACCACAGGAACAATGACACCAGACATGCAGGGAAACCTACAGAGGGATCTGGAAGCTGCTGGCTTTGGGGAGTCAACGCTGTCCTTGGGTTACGATGAGAAACACGACCTGATGGATGGGGCTGAGGAGAGCTCTCGGGAAGAGTTAAACGGGATCGACGATCACACCAAGGCGATGCAGGAAGAAGACAAGGCTAAACTTGTCGAGGAGATGCTAAAACCATATGAGGAGGCGAAGGAAAGGCTTGCGAAATTCATCACGCACCAAACCGGCGAGAACGCAGAGGCTATTCAACAGTCTCTTGAGGATATCACCAAGCAGATATTCGAGCTGATAGAGAAGGACCACGAAAGGCTCGCCCAGCGTGCACAGGTTAGTGACCATCCGGGAAGATCCCTGCCTTTACAACCCAGATACAAGTCACGGAGGCGGTCCAGCGACCGCTTCATAGAGCAATCTGTCGATTATTATAGTGATGATGAGGAAAGCTTGAGCGGAAGAAGCACACCTTCTTCCACCTACTCCACCCCCTTTTCCTCCTCTTCCTCCTCTTCCTTCTCCTCCTCCTCTTCCTCAACTTCCTCCTCCCCTTCCACCCCCTCTTCAAGCCGATCTCACCTTGGTCGTGAAGTCTCCATCAGAAGTAGTGAAGTTTGCATTAAGATCGAATTTGATGATTCCGCAACCATGAACCTGAACATAGCTAGACAAGGGAGCAGCATCGCTAACGTCATTCTTCCATAGTACATTCACCAACAGAATGAACAAATCAAAGTTCTTCGAGATCGGATGACGGAACTCGAGAAAGGAGCAGAAGACGAAGCTGGAGATGTTGAAGACGCCATCAGCAAAGAACGCGAGGTAAGCAGACATTTGTTTTACCACGGTTCTGGTTTCGTTTCCCAGCTTTATCGTTGTCTCGCTATCATTTATGATTCTCAAGATCAAGCACTCTTCCATAAGTTCTATTCTAACCAAGTACACCTACAGCTCGAACTCCAAAAACAAATCGAATCCCTAACCCATGAACTCGCGCTCATGAGTTCATCCTGGTACGAGCTCCAGGGCAAACTACACAATACTAACAATGTCCCCATCTCCAGGTACCGCCATGGTTCCGCCGGTCTAGTAGATGCTCAAAAGGGCTGGCTAGCCAGGCAGAGAACTGCAGTCGCTGGTCGATGATGGCTCTATTTGTTGATTGAGAGGATATAGTCAGTTTTGTCATCTTTTCTCTACTCTTGGAGCACCCTGTTCTGTTGTATTCTACACACTGCCCTCGAGTCTTGCAGTTTTGATCTTGTCACTTTATTAGCGGCGCATTTCTCTTCTTACTCATACATAGGTCATATATACACGGTTATACCTTCTGATAGGTTTGATAATAGAGATTATACATAGGATTCATTCTTCCAAGCTTGCTCTCCATTCTAGCCCCATTATAGCAGCGAGTCATATCGGAGATTTCAGTAAATAGTTCGTCGTAGAGAAAGTAACTCGGTAATGCAAGCCCCGATTCCCGACATTCCCCGTCTACAGTAGATACCAGTAGTAGTAGTAGTAGTAGTAGTAGTAGTAGTAGTAGTAGTAGTAAGGCCTCTCCTTCCTGACTCATAACTTATAAGGCTATTTTCCTTGTTTTCATCCTAGTAATTGCATGATCGACCAGCAGAAACATCTTTCTCGCAAGCTCAGAGGAAACCAGATCACATTCCGGTCTTAAGTTAAACAGTACTATGGCTCTAGCAAGGAGAAGTGTGTTTACTTTGCACGCAAGGCATAAGGCCCTAGCTCTCCTCTTTCATATTATCATCGCGAAGCCTGTACGAAAAAGTAACTAACCTACTTTATGCTACCAGGATCGGCATTGCTTTCAGCGTTCACCACACAGCAGCCACGGCAACTCACGTACACTTCCTCAGAGTCCATGCAATCATGAATCAATCCAAAACATACTCGGTTAAGAGGATCACCTTGCCCACATTCAATATGGAACACCACCAAATCCACCGCCACTCCCTCAACAGAAATACAACTCCAAACCAAAACACCTACACAAGGCCAAACCCTCCTCGCCGAACAACGCCTCCTTCGCCCCGTATCTCCCCACCTCTCAATCTACAAACCCCAAGTCCACTCCGTCTCCTCAGCCCTAGAGCGTAACACCGGAATCCTCCTCTCAGGCGGCCTCTACCTTTTCGCGACCTCGTACGTGTTCGCACCGTACTTCGACTGGGATCTCTCGTCAGCTGCGGTTGCGGGTGCGTTTGCGGGGTTGTCGGTGGGTGCTAAGGTGGCGTTGAAGTTTGCGGTTGCTTGGCCGTTTATGTTTCATGTTGTTAATGGGGTGAGGTATGTGGTTACTGCGTTGGGGGGACGGACGTTGAGGGATAGGGGGTTGATTGTGAGGATTGCTTGGGCGGTTGTGGGGGGAAGTTTTTTGAGTGCTGTTGGGTTCTTATGTATTTTTAGAAGTGTAGGGATTTGGATTTGACGGGTTGCTCTGGGGTTGGGATGGGATGGTTGGTGTAATCAATGCCACATGTATGTATATCAACTAACATAGGATTCATTCTTGGCCTGCAAAGCTAATACCCCTGTATTCTGTAAACCATTTGCGCTTGGATTTCGTGGTGTGTATTCTCCCCAGCCCTGTCGACAAGAAACGCTGACTTACGATATCTCGTCAACTTACCAATGAGACACAAGTTTTTTCTCACTCTACACAGCCTATCCGCGTGAGTCTGGTAGTGGGTCCCAGGAACATGTAATGATATAGTTGGGCTCCTGGTGCATGGCAGATGGTCATAGACTGCGGCAAATCGTTGTGCTCGAGACCGGGTCAATTCGGAGCTCGATCCCACCAACAGATGAGTCCAAATGCTGCTGCGTCTGACCAAGAGTCGCGGGTTGGAGAAGGCCCCCCAATTGAAGAGGCGGAAGAGGGCCGGCTTCGGTTCTCTGAGTTATTATGCTTGTGAAATCGAACACTGTTGAGAAAAGAGCTTGTGGACATTGTATAGTATGACCATTGTGGTTGCCATCTCTAACGGCGGCATATCCGTGCGATGTTGTAGTAGACACCGTGCATGAAAGCATCATTGATAGGGCTCTGGAAGGTACATGAACGTTTCACTCCCTAGGTACGCCGTGGACGGGCTCGAGCCTTTCAAGAATTCCGTGGCTTGGCTTGGGGCAGATCTCCATGCTGCTAGAAGAGTTATAACAGTTCTCTTTTGCCAGGGTGAGTAGGACGTTATAACAGTTCTCTTTTGCCAGGGTGAGTAGGACGAATAAATTAGCTTTTCCTGTTGTTGGTGGTTTTCCTTGATGTTTGCACTGTTTGATGTTTGCATTGTCGAAACTGAGACAGTGACTGTTCAAGAAGCGAGATTTGGACTGCAGGATGGGGCTCAAGTGAGTCAGATTCGAGAGATCTACACTGTATTTCTGACCATTCATTGCCTAGAACAATGACTCTTGAATCTGCAGGTACCTATCCTTGTACCTACTTCTGGATGACTGCAGTTGGAACTTGGAGTCTGGACAGTTCCTAGCCGCTGATCAAGTGGAGGCTCGAGCCGTACCACCGAGTCACCGACTCCAATGGTGGACAGGTCCACATACTCAAGAGTCAAGACTCAACCATCATCAGACCTGAGCACTGAGGCAGTACATCTGTCATTGTATCCGCGTGAGAATATGACAGTAAATACAGTGAGTGACTTGAATACCTTCATATGACCGACTGGGGCGCCTGACTGTGACTCACGTGTGGGGCTTCACCGCCTGCGCTCCCGTGATCCGCAACCTTATCAGCCATCCTTAGTAACATGACGCGGGGCTTGCTGCCTTCATCTCTCTCCTTCACTCATCTTCCATCCTTCTTCCTTACCTACATCCCGATTCCATCATCATCAGAGACACCGCTATTATCTCTTATCCATCTACGTCGCTACTGACCTTTTTTCGCCGATCTGACCACTTTAAACTCAGCTTATCCTTATCCATATCCCGCACTCTATCTCTCAACCATGCGTTCCAAGTTCAAGGACGAGCACCCCTTCGAGAAGCGCAAGGCTGAAGCCGAGCGTATTCGAGCGAAATATGCCGACCGTATCCCGGTACGTCTTCATTTTCTTCCTCAAAATCGACGGATTACCTTGGTTTCTTTATGTTATTCTTCTCACCGCCTGTTCAATATGCTAACTTGGCTACCTATTAGGTGATTTGCGAAAAGGTCGAGAAATCAGATATTGCGACTATCGACAAGAAGAAGTACCTGGTGCCTGCAGACCTCACCGTCGGCCAGTTTGTATACGTCATCCGCAAGCGTATTAAGTTGTCTCCCGAAAAGGCCATCTTCATTTTCGTCGATGAGGTCCTGCCCCCAACGGCGGCTCTGATGAGCAGCATCTACGAAGAGCACAAAGATGAAGACGGTTTCCTGTATATCACGTACGTGCTTCCCCGCTTCTGTTAAGGCTACGTGCTAACATGTCCCCCTTCAGATACTCCGGCGAGAACACGTTTGGCGACTGCTAAACTGGGTCCACTGTTGTCTTCTCTCATGTAATTGTCCGCACCGTCAAGACGTCTCGTTTTGCAAGATCTTGCTTCGGTTCCAGATATAAGCTCGATCGGCCCTAGGACGAGGCAGTTAAGGCTCGCGGTGACTCCGGGTTGGCAGGCGTTATTTCGGAGTTGATGCTTTTGGGCTTTTGGCAACTTTCTCTTCAGTTTTTTTTTTTTCTAACGATCAAATGGCATAACGTTCGACGCAATAATACTCCGAGTTACTCTTGATTTTGCCCAATCATGCTGTAGCCTAGTTATTAGCAAGACTTGAAAATAACAAGCGGCTACCAGAATGGAATCTCCCTCGCCAAACTATTATACATTCCTATACTAAATAAACGTGCGACTCGGGATTTGAGGTAGTTAGCTGAGCTGAGCTTGACACTGGTGACTTGACAGGCACGGAATATCTACGACCCCGGAATTAATACCGAAGAAGACTAGCGCCACTTGGCATCGAAAGCTTCCGATTCGGTGCAGAAAAAAGTGCTGTCGGGACTGCGATCTCGCTCTCTTCTTCTTCTTCGGCTGGTGCTTGCGTCTTTTTCCCTTCGTTGACTACTAATTTGGTTTTTCACGGTGTGATCTTCTCTTCTTGGTGTCTTTCTTTACACTCTCATTTTCCTGCCTTCCATCTTTCTGCGAGAAAGAAAAAATAAATAAATTTAAGTCATACGACTTCGACGATAAGAAAAGAAACTCAAAATGTCTCCTCCAATTGCTCACGGCTCTGCATCTAATGATGTCAAGAGGGAATCAGCGGTCGCTCGTCTTCTAGGATCAGGTATGTGTGCGCTTTCTCTGGCTTGATACCGCAGTGTGATAGTGACTAACAGCGACCAGGAACCGCTGGTATTGCGGAACTCCTCGTCTTCCACCCTGTACGATACCTCGATTCTGATCCGTTCTACAATATCACCCTTCAAGGCGCTAATTGGCTTCCAGGTTGATACCACGGCGAAACGCTTGATGAGCAATCAGTCCCGAGTGAGCTCACCCAATCCCAATCGCATACTAGGTATAACTGAGTTTGTTGATTGACGGGTTTCTTTGCTAGATTACGTCTGCCACGGGTTTCAAAGAAGTCGTCTTTAAGGAATATGCCACCGCCCCGATCGGCCGCAAGTTCACCTCTCTCTTCCCCGGTCTGGGTTACGCCGCTGGTTATAAGGTTGGTGGACACGGGTTAGTTACGAATTTTCATTGGCTCACAAATAACTCAGGTCCTCCAACGTATCTACAAGTACGGTGGTCAACCGTTCGTCCGCGATTACTTGGCCAAGCACCACGGTTCCGAGTTCGATAATGCTTTCGGAAAGGGTACCGGCAAGGCCATCATGCACGCAACCGCGGGAAGGTTTGTAATCTAAGTTGAAGAGTGGTATGATACGGTGCTAACTACGGGTAGTCTCGTCGGTATCGGTGAAATCGTTTTGCTTCCCCTAGATGTGCTAAAGATCAAGCGTCAGACAAACCCCGAAGCCTTCCGGGGTCGCGGTCTCTTCAAGATTATCTCCGATGAGGGTATGGGACTCTACCGTGGCGCTGGCTGGACTGCGGCTCGTAACGCCCCTGGATCATTCGCTGTACGTTTCCCTCAAGAGACGAAGATGGGGGTTCATGCTAATGATAACAGCTTTTCGGTGGATCTGCTTTCGCCAAGGAATACATCTACGGCCTAGAGGACTACAACAAGGCCTCATGGTCTCAGAACTTCGTTGCCTCGGTTTGCGGTGCCAGCGCCTCTCTCGTCGTCTCCGCCCCTCTCGACGTGATCAAGACCCGCATCCAGAACCGCAACTTCGAGCACCCCGAGTCCGGCTTCCGCATCGTCTCCAAAATGATGAAGAACGAGGGCTTCGGCTCCTTTTTCAAGGGCCTGACGCCTAAGCTGCTGATGACCGGACCCAAGCTCGTTTTCAGCTTCTGGCTGGCTCAGACGTTGATCCCTGCCTTCGGCCAGGTCGTATAAGCACCCCAACTTTCAAGATTCAAGGAAAGCGATATATGATATTTGGAGTTTAATAGCACGTCTTCTCTTCTGGTTCGGGTTTTTAGGCTGTCTGGTGCTACGATAGAACCTTTTATTTCTTGTATTCGATAGATATTATTATCCTCCTGTTAGGCCGTCGTTAGGATATAAGTCACAGCTCTTAATCTTCTTCAATAATCCACACTTCACGTAGGTACTGCTACCTAGGCAGGTCAATCCAATCCATTCCAATCCCTTGCGCTGTCTCGAGCAGAGAGCATAATCACGTGATAGAAAGCCAACAGGAAAAGATGGCTTAACTCGAAGACTGGAATTTTCCGGGGACACAGTAGAACGGGGTTCAGGATTTTCTGAACGGGGTTTGGAACTCCCGCCAAGGAAAATTTTCAAATTCCAACCCCTGATCACCTTTCGCCCGAAAATCAAAATTCCAAACCCTGA